>JACCHV010000183.1:0-20414 GCA_018907245.1 Eupristina koningsbergeri
AAGACAGTGTATTAATAAAGCATTTTTATAATTTTAAATATAAATCGAGCAGATTTCCATGTTGAAAAGTAAAATGCACTAGTGAATGAATGATAACTTCGATTTCAATCATGACATATTGAATTTGTATGATAATATGTTGATTAAATGTATTTTAGAGTGATAATCCTAAATATGTTGTTTCAAAACAGTGTATTAATAAAGCATTTATAATATTAAATACAAATCGAGCAGATTTCCATGTTGAAATGTAAAATGGACTAGTTAGTGAATGATAAATTCATTTTCAAACATGACATATTCAATTTCTAATATAATATATTATTAATTGGATTTTAGAATGAAAATCCGAGATTTGTAGTTTCAAGACAGTGTATTTATAATGCATTTTTATAATTTTAAATATAAATCGAGCAGATTTCCATGTTGAAAAGTAAAATGCACTAGTGAATGAATGATAACTTCGATTTCAATCATGACATATTGAATTTGTATGATAATATGTTGATTAAATGTATTTTAGAGTGATAATCCTAAATATGTTGTTTCAAAACAGTGTATTAATAAAGCATTTATAATATTAAATACAAATCGAGCAGATTTCCATGTTGAAATGTAAAATGGACTAGTTAGTGAATGATAACTTCAACTTCAATCATGACATATTCAATTTCTATGATAATATGTTGATTAAATGTATTTTAGAGTGATAATCCGAAATATGTTGTTTCAAAACAGTGTATTTATAAAGCATTTGTATAATTTTAAATACAAATCAAGCAGCTTTCCATGTTGAAAAATAAAATGTACTAGTGAATGAAAGATAACATCATTTTCAAACATGATATATAGAATTTCTAAGATAATATTTTATTAATTGGATTTTAGAATTTAAAATCGGAGATGTGTAGATTCATAACAATGTATTTATAATGCATTTTTATAATTTTAAATAGAAATCGTGCACATTTACTTCTAGAAAAGTAAAATATACATTTGAATGAATGATAAATTCATTTTCAAACATGACATATACAATTTGTAGGATAATATATTATTAATTGGATTTACGAATTAAAATCCGAGATGTGTTGATTCATAACAGTGTATTAATAAAGCATTTATAATATTAAATACAAATCGAGCAGATTTCCATGTTGAAATGTAAAATGGACTAGTTAGTGAATGATAACTTCATTGTCAAACATGACATATTCAATTTCTATGATAATATGTTGATTAAAAGTATTTTAGAGTGATAATCCGAAATATGTTGTTTCAAAACAGTGTATTTATAAAGCATTTTTATAATTTTAAATACAAATCGAGGAGCTTTCCATTTTGAAAAGAAAAATGCACTAGTGAATGATTGATAACATCATTTTCAAAAATGATATATTTAATTTCTATGATTATATTTTATTAATTGGATTTTAGAATTTAAAATCGGAGATGTGTAGTTTCATAACAATGTATTTATAATGCATTTTTATAATTTTAAATAGAAATCGTGCACATTTACTTCTAGAAAAGTAAAATGTACATTTGAATGAATGATAAATTCATTGTCAAACATGACATATTCAATTTCTATGATAATATGTTGATTAAAAGTATTTTAGAGTGATAATCCGAAATATGTTGTTTCAAAACAGTGTATTTATAAAGCATTTTTATAATTTTAAATACAAATCGAGAAGCTTTCCATGTTGAAAAGTAAATGCACTAGTGAATGAATGATAACATCATTTTCAAACATGATATATTCAATTTCTATGATTATATTTTATTAATTGGATTTTAGAATTTAAAATCGGAGATGTGTAGTTTCATAACAATGTATTTATAATGCATTTGTATAATTTTAAATAGAAATCGTGCACATTTACTTCTAGAAAAGTAAAATGTACATTTGAATGAATGATAAATTCATTGTCAAACATGACATATTCAATTTGTATGATAATATGTTGATTAAATGTAATTTAGAGTGATAATCCGGAATATATTGTTTCAAAACAGTGTATTTATAAAGCATTTTTATAATTTTAAATACAAATCGAGAAGCTTTCCATCTAGAAAAGTAAAATGTACATTTGAATGAATGATAAATTCATTTTCAAACATGACATATACAATTTCTAGGATAATATATTATTAATTGGATTTTAGAATGAAAATCCGAGATGTGTAGTTTCAAAACAGTGTATTTATAATGCATTTTTAAAATTTTAAATACATATCGAGCAGTTTTCCATATTGAAAAGTAAAATGTACTAGTTAGTGAATGATAAATTCATTTTCTAACATGACAAATTGAATTTCTATGATAATATGTTATTAATTGGATTTTAGAATTCAAAATCCGAGATGTGTAGTTTCAAAACAGTGTATTAATAAAGCATTTTTATAATTTTAAATACAAATCGAGCAGATTTCCATGTTGAAATGTAAAATGCACTAGTTAGTGAATGATAACTTTAATTTCAATCATGACATATTGAATTTCTATGATAATATGTTGATTAAATGTATTTTAGAGTGATTATCCGAAATATGTTGTTACAAAACAGTGTATTAATAAAGCATTTATATAATTTTAAATATAAATCGAGCAGATTTCCATGTTGAAATGTGAAATGGACTAGTTAGTTAATGATAACTTCAACTTCAATCATGACATATTCAATTTCTATGATAATATGTTGATTAAATGTAATTTAGAGTGATAATTCGAAATATGTTGCTTCAAAACAGTGTATTAATAAAGCATTTTTATAATTTTAAATATAAATCGAACAGATTTCCATGTTAAAATGTAAAATGCACTAGTGAATAAATGATAACTTCAATTTCAATCATGACATATTGAATTTCTATGATAATATGTTGATTAATTGGATTTTAGAACGAAAATCCGAGATTTGTAGTTTCAAGACAGTGTATTTATAATGCATTTTTATAATTTTAAATATAAATCGAGCAATATTTCCATGTTGAAAAGTAAAATGCACTAGTGAATGAATGATAACTTCAATTTCAATCATGACATATTGAATTTCTATGATAATATGTTGATTAAATGTATTTTAGAGTGATAATCCGAAATATGTTCTTTCAAAACAGTGTATTAATAAAGCATTTTTATAATTTTAAATACAAATCGAGCAGATTTTCATGTTAAAATGTAAAATGGACTAGTTAGTGAATGATAAATTCATTATCAAACATGACGTATTCAATTTCTAATATAATATATTATTAATTGGATTTTAGAATGAAAATCCGAGATTTGTAGTTTCAAGACAGTGTATTTATAATGCATTTTTATAATTTTAAATATAAATCGAGCAGATTTTCATGTTAAAATGTAAAATGCACTAGTGAATGAATGATAACTTCAATTTCAATCATGACATATTGAATTTTTATGATAATATGTTGATTAATTGGATTTTAGAATGAAAATCCGAGATGTGTAGTTTCAAAACAGTGTATTTATAATGCATTTTTAAAATTTTAAATACATATCGAGCAGTTTTCCATTTTGAAAAGTAAAATGTACTAGTTAGTGAATGATAAATTCATTTTCAAACATGACATATTGAATTTCTATGATAATATGTTATTAATTGGATTTTAGAATTCAAAATCCGAGATGTGTAGTATCAAAACAGTGTATTAATAAAGCATTTTTATAATTTTAAATACAAATCGAGCAGATTTTCATGTTAAAATGTAAAATGGACTAGTTAGTGAATGATAAATTCATTTTCAAACATGACGTATTCAATTTCTAATATAATATTTTATTAATTGGATTTTAGAATTCAAAATCCGAGATGGGTAGTTTCAAAACAGTGTATTAATAAAGCATTTTTATAATTTTAAATACAAATCGAGCAGATTTTCATGATAAAATGTAAAATGGACTAGTTAGTGAATGATAAATTCATTTTCAAACATGACGTATTCAATTTCTAATATAATATTTTATTAATTGGATTTTAGAATTCAAAATCCGAGATGTGTAGTTTCAAAACAGTGTATTAATAAAGCATTTTTATAATTTTAAATACAAATCGAGCAGATTTTCATGATAAAATGTAAAATGGACTAGTTAGTGAATGATAAATTCATTTTCAAACATGACATATTCAATTTCTATGATAATATGTTGATTAAATGTATTTTAGAGTGATAATCCGAAATATGTTGTTTCAAAACAGTGTATTAATAAAGCATTTTTATAATTTTAAATATAAATCGAGCATATTTCCATGTTGAAAAGTAAAATGCACTAGTGAATGAATGATAACTTGAATTTCAATCATGACATATTGAATTTCTATGATAATATGTTGATTAATTGGATTTTAGAATGAAAATCCGAGATGTGTAGTTTCAAAACAGTGTATTTATAATGCATTTTTAAAATTTTAAATACATATCGAGCAGTTTTCCATATTGAAAAGTAAATTGTACTAGTTAGTGAATGATAAATTCATTTTCAAACATGACATATTGAATTTCTATGATAATATATTATTAATTGGATTTTAGAATGAAAATCCGAAATATGTTGTTTCAAAAAAGGGTATTAATAAAGTATTTTTATAATTTTAAATACAAATCGAGCAGATTTCCATATTGAAAAGTAAAATGTACTAGTTAGTGAATGTTAATTCATTTTCAAACATGACATATTGAATTTCTATGATAATATGTTATTAATTGGATTTTAGAATTCAAAATCCGAGATGTGTAGTTTCAAAACAATGTATTTATAATGCATTTTTATAATTTTAAATAGAAATCGTGCACATTTACATCTAGAAAAGTAAAATGTACATTTGAATGAATGATAAATTAATTTTCAAACATGACATATTCAATTTCTATGAGAATATGTTGATTAAATGTATTTTAGAGTGATAATCCGAAATATGTTATTTCAAAACAGTGTATTAATAAAGCATTTTTATAATTTTAAATACAAATCGAGCAGACTTCCATGTTGAAATGTAAAATGGACTAGTTAGTGAATGATAACTTCAAATTCAATCATGACATAGTCAATTTCTATGATAATATGTTGATTAAATGTAATTTAGAGTGATAATCCGGAATATATTGTTTCAAAACAGTGTATTTATAAAGCATTTTTATAATTTTAAATACAAATCGAGGAGCTTTCCATGTTGAAAAGAAAAATGCACTAGTGAATGATTGATAACATCATTTTCAAAAATGATATATTTAATTTCTATGATTATATTTTATTAATTGGATTTTAGAATTTAAAATCGGAGATGTGTAGTTTCATAACAATGTATTTATAATGCATTTTTATAATTTTAAATAGAAATCGTGCACATTTACATCTAGAAAAGTAAAATGTACATTTGAATGAATGATAAATTCATTTTCAAACATGACATATACAATTTCTAGGATAATATATTATTAATTGGATTTTAGAATGAAAATCCGAGATGTGTAGTTTCAAAACAGTGTATTTATAATGCATTTTTAAAATTTTAAATACAAATCGAGCAGATTTCCATGTTAAAATGTAAAATGCACTAGTGAATAAATGAAAAATTCATTTTCAAACATGACGTATTCAATTTCTAATATAATATTTTATTAATTGGATTTTAGAATTCAAAATCCGAGATGTATAGTTTCAAAACAGTGTATTAATAAAGCATTTTTATAATTTTAAATACAAATCGAGCAGATTTTCATGATAAAATGTAAAATGGACTAGTTAGTGAATGATAAATTCATTTTCAAACATGACATATTCAATTTCTATGATAATATGTTGATTAAATGTAATTTAGAGTGATAATCCGAGATTTGTAGTTTCAAGACAGTGTATTTATAATGCATTTTTATAATTTTAAATATAAATCGAGCATATTTCCATGTTGAAAAGTAAAATGCACTAGTGAATGAATGATAACTTCAATTTCAATCATGACATATTGAATTTCTATGATAATATGTTGATTAAATGTATTTTAGAGTGATAATCCGAAATATGTTGTTTCAATACAGTGTATTAATAAAGCATTTTTATAATTTTAAATACAAATCGAGCAGATTTCCATGTTGAAATGTAAAATGGACTAGTTAGTGAATGATAACTTTAATTTCAATCATGACATATTGAATTTCTATGATAATATGTTGATTAAATGTATTTTAGAGTGATAATCCGAAATATGTTGTTACAAAACAGTGTATTAATAAAGCATTTATATAATTTTAAATACAAATCGAGCAGATTTCCATGTTGAAATGTAAAATGGACTAGTTAGTTAATGATAACTTCAACTTCAATCATGACATATTCAATTTCTATGATAATATGTTGATTAAATGTAATTTAGAGTGATAATCCGAAATATGTTGTTTCAAAACAGTGTATTAATAAAGCATTTTTATAATTTTAAATATAAATCGAACAGATTTCCATGTTAAAATGTAAAATGCACTAGTGAATAAATGAAAAATTCATTTTCAAACATGACATATTGAATTTCTATGATAATATGTTATTAATTGGATTTTAGAATTCAAAATCCGAGATGTGTAGTTTCAAAACAATGTATTTATAATGCATTTTTATAATTTTAAATAGAAATCGTGCACATTTACATCTAGAAAAGTAAAATGTACATTTGAATGAATGATAAATTAATTTTCAAACATGACATATTCAATTTCTAGATAATATGTTATTAATTGGATTTTAGAATTAAAATCCGAGATGTGTTGATTCAAAACAGTGTATTAATAAAGCATTTTTATAATTTTAAATACAAATCGAGCAGATTTCCATGTTGAAATGTAAAATGGACTAGTTAGTGAATGATAACTTCAAATTCAATCATGACATATTGAATTTCTATGATAATATGTTGATTAAATGTATTTTAGAGTGATAATCCGAAATATGTTGTTTCAAAACAGTGTATTAATAAAGCATTTTTATAATTTTAAATACAAATCGAGCAGATTTCCATGTTGAAAAGTAAAATGGACTAGTTAGTGAATGATAACTTCATTTTCAAACATGACATATTGAATTTCTATGATAATATGTTGATTAAATGTATTTTAGAGTGATAATCCGAAATATGTTGTTTCAAAACAGTGTATTAATAAAGCATTTTTATAATTTTAAATACAAATCGAGCAGATTTCCATGTGGAAATGTAAAATGGACTAGTTAGTGAATGATAACTTTAATTTCAATCATGACATATTGAATTTCTATGATAATATGTTGATTAAATGTAATTTAGAGTGATAATCCGGAATACATTGTTTCAAAACAGTGTATTTATAAAGCATTTTTATAATGTTAAATACAAATCGATGAGCTTTCCATGTTGAAAAGAAAAATGCACTAGTGAATGATTGATAACATCATTTTCAAAAATGATATATTTAATTTCTATGATTATATTTTATTAATTGGATTTTAGAATTTAAAATCGGAGATGTGTAGTTTCATAACAATGTATTTATAATGCATTTTTATAATTTTAAATAGAAATCGTGCACATTTACATCTAGGAAAGTAAAATGTACATTTGAATGAATGATAAATTCATTTTCAAACATGACATATACAATTTCTAGGATAATATATTATTAATTGGATTTTAGAATGAAAATCCGAGATGTGTAGTTTCAAAACAGTGTATTTATAATGCATTTTTAAAATTTTAAATACATATCGAGCAGTTTTCCATATTGAAAAGTAAAATGAACTAGTTAGTGAATGATAAATTCATTTTCAAACATGACGTATTCAATTTCTAATATAATATATTATAATTGGATTTTAGAATGAAAATCCGAGATTTGTAGTTTCAAGACAGCGTATTAATAATGCATTTTTATAATTTTAAATATAAATCGAGCAGATTTCCATGTTAAAATGTAAAATGCACTAGTGAATGAATGATAACTTCAATTTCAATCATGACATATTGAATTTCTATGATAATATGTTGATTAAATGTATTTTAGAGTGATAATCCGAAATATGTTGTTTCAAAACAGTGTATTAATAAAGCATTTTTATAATTTTAAATATAAATCGAGCATATTTCCATGTTGAAAAGTAAAATGCACTAGTGAATGAATGATAACTTGACTTTCAATCATGACATATTGAATTTCTATGATAATATGTTGATTAAATGTATTTTAGAGTGATAATCCGAAATATGTTGTTTCAAAACAGTGTACTAATAAAGCATTTTTATAATTTTAAATACAAATCGAGCAGATTTCCATGTTGAAATGTAAAATGGACTAGTTAGTGAATAATAACTTCATTGTCAAACATGACATATTCAATTTGTATGATAATATGTTGATTAATTGGATTTTAGAATGAAAATCCGAGATTTGTAGTTTCAAGACAGTGTATTTATAATGCATTTTTATAATTTTAAATATAAATCGAGCATATTTCCATGTTGAAAAGTAAAATGCACTAGTGAATGAATGATAACTTCAATTTCAATCATGACATATTGAATTTCTATGATAATATGTTGATTAAATGTATTTTAGAGTGATAATCCGAAATATGTTGTTTCAATACAGTGTATTAATAAAGCATTTTTATAATTTTAAATACAAATCGAGCAGATTTCCATGTTGAAATGTAAAATGGACTAGTTAGTGAATGATAACTTTAATTTCAATCATGACATATTGAATTTCTATGATAATATGTTGATTAAATGTATTTTAGAGTGATAATCCGAAATATGTTGTTACAAAACAGTGTATTAATAAAGCATTTATATAATTTTAAATACAAATCGAGCAGATTTCCATGTTGAAATGTAAAATGGACTAGTTAGTTAATGATAACTTCAACTTCAATCATGACATATTCAATTTCTATGATAATATGTTGATTAAATGTAATTTAGAGTGATAATCCGAAATATGTTGTTTCAAAACAGTGTATTAATAAAGCATTTTTATAATTTTAAATATAAATCGAACAGATTTCCATGTTAAAATGTAAAATGCACTAGTGAATAAATGAAAAATTCATTTTCAAACATGACATATTGAATTTCTATGATAATATGTTATTAATTGGATTTTAGAATTCAAAATCCGAGATGTGTAGTTTCAAAACAATGTATTTATAATGCATTTTTATAATTTTAAATAGAAATCGTGCACATTTACATCTAGAAAAGTAAAATGTACATTTGAATGAATGATAAATTAATTTTCAAACATGACATATTCAATTTCTATGATAATATGTTGATTAAATGTATTTTAGAATGATAATCCGAAATATGTTGTTTCAAAACAGTGTATTAATAAAGCATTTTTATAATTTTAAATACAAATCGAGCAGATTTCCATGTTGAAATGTAAAATGGACTAGTTAGTGAATGATAACTTCAAATTCAATCATGACATATTGAATTTCTATGATAATATGTTGATTAAATGTATTTTAGAGTGATAATCCGAAATATGTTGTTTCAAAACAGTGTACTAATAAAGCATTTTTATAATTTTTAATACAAATCGAGCAGATTTCCATGTTGAAATGTAAAATGGACTAGTTAGTGAATGATAACTTCAAATTCAATCATGACATATTGAATTTCTATGATAATATGTTGATTAAATGTATTTTAGAGTGATAATCCGAAATATGTTGTTTCAAAACAGTGTATTAATAAAGCATTTTTATAATTTTAAATACAAATCGAGCAGATTTCCATGTGGAAATGTAAAATGGACTAGTTAGTGAATGATAACTTTAATTTCAATCATGACATATTGAATTTCTATGATAATATGTTGATTAAATGTAATTTAGAGTGATAATCCGGAATATATTGTTTCAAAACAGTGTACTAATAAAGCATTTTTATAATTTTTAATACAAATCGAGCAGATTTCCATGTTGAAATGTAAAATGGACTAGTTAGTTAATGATAACTTCAACTTCAATCATGACATATTCAATTTCTATGATAATATGTTGATTAAATGTATTTTAGAGTGATAATCCGAAATATGTTGTTTCAAAACAGTGTACTAATAAAGCATTTTTATAATTTTAAATACAAATCGAGCAGATTTCCATGTTGAAATGTAAAATGGACTAGTTAGTGAATAATAACTTCATTGTCAAACATGACATATTCAATTTGTATGATATATATTTGATTAATTGGATTTTAGAATTTAAAATCGGATATGTGTAGTTTCATAACAATGTATTTATAATGCATTTTTATAATTTTAAATAGAAATCGTGCACATTTACTTCTAGAAAAGTAAAATGTACATTTGAATGAATGATAAATTCATTGTCAAACATGACATATTCAATTTCTATGATAATATGTTGATTAAAAGTATTTTAGAGTGATAATCCGAAATATGTTGTTTCAAAACAGTGTATTTATAAAGCATTTTTATAATTTTAAATACAAATCGAGAGCTTTCCATGTTGAAAAGTAAAATGCACTAGTGAATGAATGATAACATCATTTTCAAAAATGATATATTTAATTTCTATGATTATATTTTATTAATTGGATTTTAGAATTTAAAATCGGAGATGTGTAGTTTCGTAACAATGTATTTATAATGAATTTTTATAATTTTAAATAGAAATCGTGCACATTTACATCTAGAAAAGTAAAATGTACATTTGAATGAATGATAAATTCATTTTCAAACATGACATATACAATTTCTAGGATAATATATTATTAATTGGATTTTAGAATGAAAATCCGAGATGTGTAGTTTCAAAACAGTGTATTTATAATGCATTTTTAAAATTTTAAATACATATCGAGCAGTTTTCCATATTGAAAAGTAAAATGTACTAGTTAGTGAATGATAAATTCATTTTCAAACATGACGTATTGAATTTCTATGATAATATGTTGATTAAATGTATTTTAGAGTGATAATCCGAAATATGTTGTTTCAAAACAGTGTACTAATAAAGCATTTTTATAATTTTAAATACAAATCGAGCAGATTTCCATGTTGAAATGTAAAATGGACTAGTTAGTGAATGATAACTTCAATTTCACCCATGACATATTGAATTTCTATGATAATATGTTGATTAAATGTATTTTAGAGTGATAATCCGAAATATGTTGTTTCAAAACAGTGTATTAATAAAGCATTTTTATAATTTTAAATATAAATCGAGCATATTTCCATGTTGAAAAGTAAAATGCACTAGTGAATGAATGATAACTTGAATTTCAATCATGACATATTGAATTTCTATGATAATATGTTGATTAATTGGATTTTAGAATGAAAATCCGAGATGTGTAGTTTAAAAACAGTGTATTTATAATGCATTTTTAAAATTTTAAATAGAAATCGTGCACATTTACATCTAGAAAAGTAAAATGTACATTTGAATGAATGATAAATTAATTTTCAAACATGACATATTCAATTTCTATGATAATAAATATGATTAAATGTAATTTAGAGTGATAATCCGGAATATATTGTTTCAAAACAGTGTATTTATAAAGCATTTTTATAATTTTAAATACAAATCGTGCAGATTTCCATGTTGAAAAGTAAAATGGACTAGTTAGTGAGTGATAAATTCATTTTCAATCATGACATATTGAATTTCTATGATAATATGTTATTAATTGGATTTTAGAATTCAAAATCCGAGATGTGTAGTTTCAAAACAGTGTATTAATAAAGCATTTTTATAATTTTAAATACAAATCGAGCAGATTTTCATGTTAAAATTGAAAATGGACTAGTTAGTGAATGATAAATTCATTTTCAAACATGACATATTCAATTTCTATGATAATATGTTGATTAAATGTAATTTTGAGTGATAATCCGAAATATGTTCTTTCAAAACAGTGTATTAATAAAGCATTTTTATAATTTTAAATACAAATCGAACAGATTTCCATGTTAAAATGTAAAATGGACTAGTTAGTGAATGATAAATTCATTTTCAAACATGACGTATTCAATTTCTAATATAATATATTATTAATTGGATTTTAGAATGAAAATCCGAGATTTGTAGTTTCAAGACAATGTATTTATAATGCATTTTTATAATTTTAAATAGAAATCGTGCACATTTACATCTAGAAAAGTAAAATGTACATTTGAATGAATGATAAATTAATTTTCAAACATGACATATTCAATTTCTATGATAATAAATATGATTAAATGTAATTTAGAGTGATAATCCGGAATATATTGTTTCAAAACAGTGTATTTATAAAGCATTTTTATAATTTTAAATACAAATCGAGGAGCTTTCCATGTTGAAAAGAAAAATGCACTAGTGAATGATTGATAACATCATTTTGAAAAATGATATATTTAATTTCTATGATTATATTTTATTAATTGGATTTTAGAATTTAAAATCGGAGATGTGTAGTTTCATAACAATGTATTTATAATGCATTTTTATAATTTTAAATAGAAATCGTGCACATTTACATCTAGAAAAGTAAAATGTACATTTGAATGAATGATAAATTAATTTTCAAACATGACATATTCAATTTCTATGATAATAAATATGATTAAATGTAATTTAGAGTGATAATCCGGAATATATTGTTTCAATACAGTGTATTTATAAAGCATTTTTAAAATTTTAAATACAAATCGTGCAGATTTCCATGTTGAAAAGTAAAATGGACTAGTTAGTGAGTGATAAATTCATTTTCAATCATGACATATTGAATTTCTATGATAATATGTTGATTAAATATATTTTAGAGTGATAATCCGAAATATGTTCTTTCAAAACAGTGTACTAATAAAGCATTTTTATAATTTTTAATACAAATCGAGCAGATTTCCATGTTGAAATGTAAAATGGACTAGTTAGTGAATGATAAATTCATTTTCAAACATGACATATTGAATTTCTATGATAATATGTTATTAATTGGATTTTAGAATGAAAATCCGAGATTTGTAGTTTCAAGACAGTGTATTTATAATGCATTTTTATAATTTTAAATATAAATCGAGCATATTTCCATGTTGAAAAGTAAAATGCACTAGTGAATGAATGATAACTTCAATTTCAATCATGACATATTGAATTTCTATGATAATATGTTGATTAATTGGATTTTAGAATGAAAATCCGAGATGTGTAGTTTCAAAACAGTGTATTTATAATGCATTTTTAAAATTTTAAATACATATCGAGCAGTTTTCCATATTGAAAAGTAAAATGTACTAGTTAGTGAATGATAAATTCATTTTCAAACATGACATATTGAATTTCTATGATAATATGTTATTAATTGGATTTTAGAATTCAAAATCCGAGATGTGTAGTTTCAAAACAGTGTATTAATAAAGCATTTTTATAATTTTAAATACAAATCGAGCAGATTTTCATGTTAGAATATAAAATGGACTAGTTAGTGAATGATAAATTCATTTTCAAACATGACGTATTCAATTTCTAATATAATATTTTATTAATTGGATTTTAGAATTCAAAATCCGAGATGTGTAGTTTCAAAACAGTGTATATTAAAGCATTTTTATAATTTTAAATACAAATCGAGCAGATTTTCATGATAAAATGTAAAATGGACTAGTTAGTGAATGATAAATTCATTTTCAAACATGACATATTCAATTTCTATGATAATATGTTGATTAAATGTAATTTAGAGTGATAATCCGAGATTTGTAGTTTCAAGACAGTGTATTTATAATGCATTTTTATAATTTTAAATATAAATCGAGCAGATTTTCATGTTAAAATGTAAAATACACTAGTGAATGATTGATAACTTCAATTTCAATCATGACATATTGAATTTCTATGATAATATGTTGATTAATTGGATTTTAGAATGAAAATCCGAGATGTGTAGTTTCAAAACAGTGTATTTATAATGCATTTTTAAAATTTTAAATACATATCGAGCAGTTTTCCATATTGAAAAGTAAAATGTACTAGTTAGTGAATGATAAATTCATTTTCAAACATGACATATTGAATTTCTATGATAATATGTTATTAATTGGATTTTAGAATTCAAAATCCGAGATGTGTAGTTTCAAAACAGTGTATTAATAAAGCATTTTTATAATTTTAAATACAAATCGAGCAGATTTTCATGTTAAAATGTAAAATGGACTAGTTAGTGAATGATAACTTCAATTTCAATCATGACATATTGAATTTCTATGATAATATGTTGATTAATTGGATTTTAGAATGAAAATCCGAGACATGTAGTTTCAAGACAGTGTATTTATAATGCATTTTTATAATTTTAAATATAAATCGAGGAGCTTTCCATGTTGAAAAGAAAAATGCACTAGTGAATGGTTGATAACATCATTTTGAAAAATGATATATTTAATTTCTATGATTATATTTTATTAATTGGATTTTAGAATTTAAAATCGGAGATGTGTAGTTTCATAACAATGTATTTATAATGCATTTTTATAATTTTAAATAGAAATCGTGCACATTTACATCTAGAAAAGTAAAATGTACATTTGAATGAATGATAAATTAATTTTCAAACATGACATATTCAATTTCTATGATAATAAATATGATTAAATGTAATTTAGAGTGATAATCCGGAATATATTGTTTCAAAACAGTGTATTTATAAAGCATTTTTATAATTTTAAATACAAATCGTGCAGATTTCCATGTTGAAAAGTAAAATGGACTAGTTAGTGAGTGATAAATTCATTTTCAATCATGACATATTGAATTTCTATGATAATATGTTGATTAAATATTTTTTTAGAGTGATAATCCGAAATATGTTCTTTCAAAACAGTGTATTAATAAAGCATTTTTATAATTTTAAATACAAATCGAGCAGATTTTCATGTTAAAATGTAAAATGCACTAGTGAATGAATGATAACTTCAAATTCAATCATGACATATTGAATTTCTATGATAATATGTTGATTAATTGGATTTTAGAATGAAAATCCGAGATTTGTAGTTTCAAGACAGTGTATTTATAATGCATTTTTAAAATTTTAAATACATATCGAGCAGTTTTCCATATTGAAAAGTAAAATGTACTAGTTAGTGAATGATAAATTCATTTTCAAACATGACGTATTCAATTTCTAATATAATATGTTGATTAATTGGATTTTAGAATGAAAATCCGAGATTTGTAGTTTCAAGACAGTGTATTTATAATGCATTTTTATAATTTTAAATATAAATCGAGCATATTTCCATGTTGAAAAGTAAAATGCACTAGTGAATGAATGATAACTTCAATTTCAATCATGACATATTGAATTTCTATGATAATATGTTATTAATTGGATTTTAGAGTGATAATCCTAAATATGTTGTTTTAAAACAGTGTATTTATAAAGCATTTTTATAATTTTAAATACAAATCGTGCAGATTTCCATGTTGAAAAGTAAAATGGACTAGTTAGTGAGTGATAAATTCATTTTCAATCATGACATATTGAATTTCTATGATAATATGTTGATTAAATATATTTTAGAGTGATAATCCGAAATATGTTCTTTCAAAACAGTGTATTAATAAAGCATTTTTATAATTTTAAATATAAATCGAGCAGATTTCCATGTTAAAATGTAAAATGCACTAGTGAATGAATGATAACTTCAATTTCAATCATGACATATTGAATTTCTATGATAATATGTTGATTAATTGGATTTTAGAATGAAAATCCGAGACATGTAGTTTCAAGACAGTGTATTTATAATGCATTTTTATAATTTTAAATATAAATCGAGGAGCTTTCCATGTTGAAAAGAAAAATGCACTAGTGAATGAATGATAACATTCATTTTCAAACATGACATATTGAATTTCTATGATAATATTTTATTAATTGGATTTTAGAATTTAAAATCGGAGATGTGTAGTTTCATAACAATGTATTTATAATGCATTTTTATAATTTTAAATAGAAATCGTGCACATTTACATCTAGAAAAGTAAAATGTACATTTGAATGAATGATAAATTAATTTTCAAACATGACATATTCAATTTCTATGATAATAAATATGATTAAATGTAATTTAGAGTGATAATCCGGAATATATTGTTTCAAAACAGTGTATTTATAAAGCATTTTTATAATTTTAAATACAAATCGTGCAGATTTCCATGTTGAAAAGTAAAATGGACTAGTTAGTGAGTGATAAATTCATTTTCAATCATGACATATTGAATTTCTATGATAATATGTTGATTAAATATTTTTTTAGAGTGATAATCCGAAATATGTTCTTTCAAAACAGTGTATTAATAAAGCATTTTTATAATTTTAAATACAAATCGAGCAGATTTTCATGTTAAAATGTAAAATGCACTAGTGAATGAATGATAACTTCAATTTCAATCATGACATATTGAATTTCTATGATAATATGTTGATTAATTGGATTTTAGAATGAAAATCCGAGATTTGTAGTTTCAAGACAGTGTATTTATAATGCATTTTTATAATTTTAAATATAAATCGAGCAGATTTCCATGTTGAAAATGTAAAATGCACTAGTGAATGAATGATAACTTCAATTTCAATCATGACATATTGAATTTCTATGATAATATGTTGATTAATTGGATTTTAGAATGAAAATCCGAGATTTGTAGTTTCAAGACAGTGTATTTATAATGCATTTTTATAATTTTAAATATAAATCGAGCATATTTCCATGTTGAAAAGTAAAATGCACTAGTGAATGAATGATAACTTCAATTTCAATCATGACATATTGAATTTCTATGATAATATGTTATTAATTGGATTTTAGAGTGATAATCCTAAATATGTTGTTTTAAAACAGTGTATTTATAAAGCATTTTTATAATTTTAAATACAAATCGTGCAGATTTCCATGTTGAAAAGTAAAATGGACTAGTTAGTGAGTGATAAATTCATTTTCAATCATGACATATTGAATTTCTATGATAATATGTTGATTAAATATATTTTAGAGTGATAATCCGAAATATGTTCTTTCAAAACAGTGTATTAATAAAGCATTTTTATAATTTTAAATATAAATCGAGCAGATTTCCATGTTAAAATGTAAAATGCACTAGTGAATGAATGATAACTTCAATTTCAATCATGACATATTGAATTTCTATGATAATACGTTGATTAATTGGATTTTAGAATGAAAATCCGAGATTTGTAGTTTCAAGACAGTGTATTTATAATACATTTTTATAATTTTAAATATAAATCGAGGAGCTTTCCATGTTGAAAAGAAAAATGCACTAGTGAATGATTGATAACATCATTTTGAAAAATGATATATTTAATTTCTATGATAATATGTTGATTAATTGGATTTTAGAATGAAAATCCGAGATGTGTAGTTTCAAAACAGTGTATTTATAATGCATTTTTAAAATTTTAAATACATATCGAGCAGTTTTCCATATTGAAAAGTAAAATGTACTAGTTAGTGAATGATAAATTCATTTTCAAACATGACATATTGAATTTCTATGATAATATGTTATTAATTGGATTTTAGAGTGATAATCCGAGATTTGTAGTTTCAAGACAGTGTATTTATAATGCATTTTTATAATTTTAAATATAAATCGAGCATATTTCCATGTTGAAAAGTAAAATGCACTAGTGAATGAATGATAACTTCAATTTCAATCATGACATATTGAATTTCTATGATAATATGTTGATTAATTGGATTTTAGAATGAAAATCCGAGATGTGTAGTTTCAAAACAGTGTATTTATAATGCATTTTTAAAATTTTAAATACATATCGAGCAGTTTTCCATATTGAAAAGTAAAATGTACTAGTTAGTGAATGATAAATTCATTTTCAAACATGACGTATTCAATTTCTAATATAATATGTTGATTAATTGGATTTTAGAATGAAAATCCGAGATTTGTAGTTTCAAGACAGTGTATTTATAATGCAATTTTATAATTTTAAATATAAATCGAGCATATTTCCATGTTGAAAAGTAAAATGCACTAGTGAATGAATGATAACTTCAATTTCAATCATGACATATTGAATTTCTATGATAATATGTTGATTAATTGGATTTTAGAATGAAAATCCGAGATGTGTAGTTTCAAAACAGTGTATTTATAATGCATTTTTAAAATTTTAAATACATATCGAGCAGTTTTCCATATTGAAAAGTAAAATGTACTAGTTAGTGAATGATAAATTCATTTTCAAACATGACATATTGAATTTCTATGATAATATGTTATTAATTGGATTTTAGAATTCAAAATCCGAGATGTGTAGATTTAAAACAGTGTATTTATAAAGCATTATTATAATTTTAAATATAAATCGAGCATATTTCCATGTTGAAAAGTAAAATGCACTAGAGAATGAATAATAACATCATTCTCAAACACAATATATTCAATTTCTAAGATAATATTTTATTAATTGGATTTTAGAATTTAAAATCGATGATGTGTAGTTTCATAACAGTGTATTTATAAGGCATTTTTATAATTTTAAATACAAATCGAGAAGCTTTCCATGCTGAAAAGTAAAATGCACTAGTGAATGAATGATAACATCATTTCCAACATGAAATATTCAATTTCTATGATTATATTTTATTAATTGGATTTTAGAATTTAAAATCGGAGATGTGTAGTTTCATAACAATGTATTTATAATGCAGTTTTATAATTTTAAATAGAAATCGTGCACATTTACTTCTAGAAAAGTAAAATGTACATTTGAATGAATGATAAATTCATTGTCAAACATGACATATTCAATTTCTATGATAATATGTTGATTAAAAGTATTTTAGAGTGATAATCGGAAATATGTTGTTTCAAAACAGTGTATTAATAAAGCATTTTTATAATTTTAAATACAAATCGAGCAGATTTTCATGTTAAAATGTAAAATGGACTAGTTAGTGAATGATAACTTCAATTTCAATCATGACATATTGAATTTCTATGATAATATGTTGATTAATTGGATTTTAGAATGAAAATCCAAAATGTGTAGTTTCAAAACAGTGTATTTATAATGCATTTTTAAAATTTTAAATACATATCGAGCAGTTTTCCATATTGAAAAGTAAAATGTACTAGTTAGTGAATGATAAATTCATTTTCAAACATGACATATTGAATTTCTATGATAATATGTTATTAATTGGATTTTAGAGTGATAATCCGAGATTTGTAGTTTCAAGACAGTGTATTTATAATGCATTTTTATAATTTTAAATATAAATCGAGCATATTTCCATGTTGAAAAGTAAAATGCACTAGTGAATGAATGATAACTTCAATTTCAATCATGAAATATTGAATTTCTATGATAATATGTTGATTAAATGTATTTTAGAGTGATAATCCGAAATATGTTCTTTCAAAACAGTGTATTAATAAAGCATTTTTATAATTTTAAATACAAATCGAGCAGATTTCCATGTTAAAATGTAAAATGGACTAGTTAGTGAATGATAAATTCATTATCAAACATGACGTATTCAATTTCTAATATAATATATTATTAATTGGATTTTAGAATGAAAATCCGAGATTTGTAGTTTCAAGACAGTGTATTTATAATGCATTTTTATAATTTTAAATATAAATCGAGCAGATTTTCATGTTAAAATGTAAAATGCACTAGTGAATGAATGATAACTTCAATTTCAATCATGACATATTGAATTTTTATGATAATATGTTGATTAATTGGATTTTAGAATGAAAATCCGAGATGTGTAGTTTCAAAACAGTGTATTTATAATGCATTTTTAAAATTTTAAATACATATCGAGCAGTTTTCCATTTTGAAAAGTAAAATGTACTAGTTAGTGAATGATAAATTCATTTTCAAACATGACATATTGAATTTCTATGATAATATGTTATTAATTGGATTTTAGAATTCAAAATCCGAGATGTGTAGTATCAAAACAGTGTATTAATAAAGCATTTTTATAATTTTAAATACAAATCGAGCAGATTTTCATGTTAAAATGTAAAATGGACTAGTTAGTGAATGATAAATTCATTTTCAAACATGACGTATTCAATTTCTAATATAATATTTTATTAATTGGATTTTAGAATTCAAAATCCGAGATGGGTAGTTTCAAAACAGTGTATTAATAAAGCATTTTTATAATTTTAAATACAAATCGAGCAGATTTTCATGATAAAATGTAAAATGGACTAGTTAGTGAATGATAAATTCATTTTCAAACATGACGTATTCAATTTCTAATATAATATTTTATTAATTGGATTTTAGAATTCAAAATCCGAGATGTGTAGTTTCAAAACAGTG
>JACCHV010000185.1:0-25421 GCA_018907245.1 Eupristina koningsbergeri
AAATTGAAACAATTCGTTACATTATAGGCATATTTTACTGTAAATAATATGAAAATAAACAAAATATATTAATGTATTTCATAATAATTCATGGTAAGATTTTATTCAAATTTTTATAAACTTAAAAGTGTAAGAATTCGTTACATTATAGGTATATTTGTCTGTAAATAATATGAAAATAAACATAATATATTATTGTTTATAATAGTATTTCGTGGTAAGATTTTATTCAAAATTTTATAAAGTTGAATGTTTAACAATTCGTTACATTATAGGCATATTTAACTGTAAATAACATGAAAATAAACACAATATATTAATGTTTATAATAATAATTCATGATAAGTATTCAAATTTTTATTAATTTAAAAGTGTAAGAATTCGTTATATTATAGGCATATTTGTCTGTAAATAACATGAAAATAAACCCAATATATTAATGTTTATAATAATAATTCGTGCTAAGTATTAAATTCAAATTTTTATAAACTTAAGAGTGTAAGAATTCGATACATTATAGCTATATTTGCCTGTAAATAATATGAAAATAAACACAATATATTATTGTTTATAATAATATTTCGTGGTAAGATTTTATTCAAAATTTTATAAAGTTGATTGTTTAACAATTCATTACATTATAGACATATTTAACTGTAAATAACATGAAAATAAACACAATATATTAATGTTTACAATAATAATTCGTGATAAGTATTCACATTTTTATTAATTTAAAAGTGTAAGGATTCGTTATATTATTGGCATATTTAACTGTAAATAATGTGAAAATAAACAAAATATATTAATGTTTATAATAATAATTCGTTTATAAAATTTATTCAAATTTTTATAAATTTGAATGTTTTAGAATTCGTTACATTATTGGCATATTTAACTGTAAATAATATGAAAATAAACAAAATATATTAATGTTTATAATAATAATTCGTGGTAAGATTTTATTCAAAATTATATAAATTTGAATGTTTAAGAATTCGTTACATTATTGGCATATTTAACTGTAAATAATATGAAAATAAACAAAATATATTAATGTTTTTAATAATAATTCATGGTAAGATTTTATTCAAAATTTTATAAATTTGAATGTTTAAGAATTCGTTATATTATAGGCATATTTATCTGTAAATAATATGAAAATAAAAACAATATATTAATGTTTATAATTATAATTCGTGATAAGTATTCACATTTTTATTAATTTTAAAGTGTAAGAATTCGTTATATTATAGGCATATGTATCTGTAAATAATATGAAAATAAACAGTATATTAATGTTTATAATAATAATTCGTGATAAGTATTCAAATTTTTATTAATTTAAAAGTGTAAGAATTCGTTATATTATAGGCATATTTATCTGTAAATAATATTAAAATAAACACAATATATTAATGATTATAATGATAATTCGTTTATAAAATTTATTCAAATTTTTATAAATTTAAAATTGAAAGAATTCGTTACATTATAGACATATTTAACTGTAAATAATATGAAATTAAACAAAATATATTAATGTATTTAATAATAATTCATTGTAAGATTTTATTCAAATATATATAAATTAAAAATTGAAACAATTCTTTACATTATAGGTATACTTGTCTGTAAATAACATGAAAATAAACAAAATATATTAATGTTTATAATAATATTTCGTGGTAAGATTTTATTCAAATTTATATAAATTTAAAATTGAAACAATTCTTTACATTATAGGCATATTTTACTGTAAATAATATGAAAATAAACAAAATATATTAATGTTTATAATAATAATTCGTGATAAGTATTCAAATTTTTATTAATTTAGAAGTGTAAGAATTCGTTATATTATAGGCATATTTATCTGTAAATAATATTAAAATAAACACAATATATTAATGATTATAATGATAATTCGTTTATAAAATTTATTCAAATTTTTATAAATTTAAAATTGAAAGAATTCGTTACATTATAGACATATTTAACTGTAAATAATATGAAAATAAACAAAATATATTAATGTATTTAATTATAATTCATGCTAAGATTTTATTCAAATATATATAAATTAAAAATTGAAACAATTCTTTACATTATAGGTATATTTGTCTGTAAATAACATGAAAATAAACAAAATATATTAATGTTTATAATAATATTTCGTGGTAAGATTTTATTCAAATTTATATAAATTTAAAATTGAAACAATTCGTTTCATTATAGGCATATTTTACTGTAAATAATATGAAAATAAACACAATATATTAATGTTCATAATAATAATATGTGGTAAGTATTAAATTCAAATTTTTATAAACTTAAAAGTGTAAGAATTTGTTACATTATAGGTATATTTGTCTGTAAATAATATGAAAATAAACACAATATATTATTGTTTATAATAATATTTCGTGGTAAGATTTTATTCAAAATTTGATAAAGTTGAATGTTTAACAATTCGTTACATTATAGGCATATTTTACTGTAAATAATATTAAAATAAATAAAATATATTAATGTTTTTAATAATAATTTATCGTAAGATTTTATTCAAAATTTTATAAATTTGAATTTTTAAGAATTCGTTACATTATTGGCATATTTAACTGTAATTAATATGAAAATAAACAAAATATATTAATGTTTATAATAATAATTCGTGGTAAGTGTTATATACAAATTTTTATAAATTTAAAAGTGTAAGAATTCGTTACTTTTTGGCCGTATATAACTGCAAATCTAATCAAAACAAACACATTTCAATAATATTCATAATAATAATTATGGGTAAGTATTATATTCGAATTTTTATAAATTAGAAACTAGTAGAAACAATCACATGCCAATTATCAAAATTGTTTTTGTGTATATTTATATATACATTTTTATTATATACAGGCTGCAATACTGCAAAAAAATCATATAATACATATATATTATAATATTTTTATATAAGCTCTAATTAATTTAGGTACTCATACGATTTTTTAATTATGAAGTCTCACTCTGAACATTAACGACTATATAGAAATATGTGTGTAAAATATATAGTAATATATAAGTATAGTATATATAATAATAATATATATATAGTATAATAAAGAATTATTATGAATTTGTATTTTAATTTTACATAATATTACTGTTATAATTATTACTTTTTGTGTTTATTTGGAATGTTTTCGTGATTTAGATACAAATTACTAAACGAATACATGCAAATAATAGTGTAAAATTATATAAATTAAATGAATGGAGAATAATAATATTATGAATAGTTTTGCATGGTAGTATTTGTGAATATTTGTGTTTCTATATTATAATTATTTATCTAAATTTCATATTAAAGATTTATTATGAATTTTTATTTTAATTGTACATAAAACTATTGTTATAATAATTACTCTTTGTGTTTATTTGGAATCTTTTCGTTATTTAGATACTAATTATTAAACGAATACCTGTAAATATGAGTGTAAAATCATATAAATTAAATAATTGAAGAATAATAATATTATTAATAGTTTTGCATTGTAGTATTTGTGAATATTTGTGTTTCTATATTATAATTATTTATCTAAATTTCATAAGAAAGAATTATTATGAATTTGTTTTTTAATTTTACATAATATTACTGTTATAATTATTGCTTTTTGTGTTTATTTGGAATGTTTTCGTGATTTAGATACTAATTACTAAACGAATACATGCAAATATTAGTGTAAAATTATATGAATTAAATAAATGAAGAATAATAATATTATGAATAGTTTTGCATTGTAGTATTTGTGAATATTTGTGTTTCTATATTATAATTATATATCTAAATTTCATAATAAAGATTTATTATGAATTTGTTTTTTAATTTTACATAATATTACTGTTATAATTATTGCTTTTTGTGTTTATTTGGAATGTTTTCGTGATTTAGATACTAATTACTAAACGAATACATGCAAATATTAGTGTAAAATTATATGAATTAAATAAATGAAGAATAATAATATTATGAATAGTTTTGCATTGTAGTATTTGTGAATATTTGTGTTTCTATATTATAATTATATATCTAAATTTCATAATAAAGATTTATTATGTATTTGTATATTAATTGTACATAATATTAATGTTATAATTATTACAGTTTGTGTTTATTTGGAATGTTTTCGTGATTTAGATACTAATTACTAAACGAATACATGCAAATATGAGTGTAAAATCATATAAAGTTAATAATTCTCGAATAATAATATTATGAATATTTTTGAATAGTAGTATTTGTGAATATATTTGTTTCTATATTATAATTATATATCTCAATTTCATAATAAAGAATTATTATGAATTTTAATTTTAATTTTACATAAAGCTATTGTTATAATTATTACTCATTGTGTTTATTTGGAATGTTTTCGTGATTTAGATACTAATTACTAATCGAATACATGCAAATATGAGTGTACAATCATATAAACTAAATAATTGAAGAATAATAAAATTATGAATAGTTTTGCATTGTAGTATTTGTGAATATTTGTGTTTCTATATTATAATTATTTATCTAAATTTCATAAGAAAGAATTATTATGAATTTCTTTTTTAATTTTACATAATATTACTGTTATAATTATTACTTTTTGTGTTTATTTGGAATGTTTTCGTGATTAAGATACTAATTAGTAATCGAATACATGCAAATATGAGTGTAAAATTATATAAATTAAATGAATGGAGAATAATAATATTATGAATAGTTTTGCATTGTAGTATTTGTGAATATTTGTGTTTCTATATTATAATTATATATCTAAATTTCATAATAAAGATTTATTATGTATTTGTATTTTAATTGTACATAATATTAATGTTATAATTATTACTGTTTGTGTTTATTTGGAATGTTTTCGTGATTTAGATACTAATTACTAAACGAATACATGCAAATATGTGTGTAAAATCATATAAAGTTAATAATTCTCGATTAATAATATTATGAATATTTTTGAATTGTAGGTTTTGTGAATATATTTGTTTCTATATTATAATTATATATCTAAATTTTATAATAACGATTTATTACGAAATTGTATTTTAATTGTACATAATATTCATGTTATGATTAATACAGTTTGTGTTTGTTTTGAATGTTTTTGTGTTTCCAATACTAATTATTAAAGGAATACTTGAAAATATCAATGTAAAACCATATAAATTAATAATTGAAGAATAATAATATTATGAATAGTTTTGAATTGTAGTATTTGTGAATATGTGTGTTTCTATATTCTAATTATATATCTAAATTTCATAATAAAGATTTATTATGAATTTTACTTTTATTTTTACATAATATTACTGTTATAATTATTACTCTTTGTGTTTATTTGGAATGTTTTCGTGATTTAGATACTAATTACTAAACGAATACATGCAAATATGAGTGTAAAATCATATAAAGTTAATAATTATCGAATAATAATATTATGAATATTTTTGAATTGTAGTATTTGGGAATATTTGTTTTCTATATTATAATTATATATCTAAATTTCATAATAAAGATTTATTATGAATTTTAATTTTAATTTTACATAATATTACTGTTATAATTATTTTTCTTTGTGTTTATTTCGAATGTTTTCGTGATTTAGTTATGAATTATTGAACGAGTACATGAAAATATGAATGTAAAAGAATTTGAATTTGACAATTCACATATAATAATATTATGAATATAATTGGTATCTAGGATTTTTGACTATTTGTGTTTATTTATTTTAATTACATATCTAAATTTCATAATAACGATTTATTATGAAATTGTATTTTAATTGTACATAATATTAATGTTATGATTAATACAGTTTGTGTTTGTTTTGAATGTTTTTGTGTTTCCAATACTAATTATTAAAGGAATACTTAAAAATATCAATGTAAAACCATATAAATTAATAATTGAAGAATAATAATATTATGAATAGTTTTGAATTGTAGTATTTGTGAATATTTGTGTTTCTATATTATAATTATATATCTGAATTTCATACTCAAGAATTATTATGAATTTTAATTTTAATTTTACATAAAACTATTGTTATAATTATTACTCATTGTGTTTATTTGGAATGTTTTCGTGATTTACATACTAATTATTAAACGAATACCTGCAAATATGAGTGTAAAATCATATAAATTATATAATTGAAGAATAATAATATTATGAATAGTTTTGCATTGTAGTATTTGTGAATATTTGTGTTTCTATATTATAATTATATATCTGAATTTCATAATAAAGATTTATTATGAATTTGTATTTTAATTGTACATAGTATTATTGTTATAATTATTACTCTTTGTGTTTGTTTTGAATGATTTCGTTATTTAGATACTAATTATTAAACGAATACCTGCAAATATGAGTGTAAAATTGTATAAATTAAATAATTGAAGAATAATAATATTATGAATATTATTGGTATCTAGGATTTATGACTATTTGTGTTTATTTATTTTAATTACATATCTAAATTTCATAATAACGATTTATTATTAATTTGAATATTTAACTTTTACATAATATTAATGTTATAAAAATTTCTATTTGTGTTTTTTTTGAATATTTTCGTGTTTTCGATACTAATTACTAAACGTATAGATGTAAATATGAGTGTTAAATCATATAAAGTTAATAATTCACGAATAATAATATTCTGTATAGTTTTGCAATATGGTATTTGTGAATATTTGTGTTTTGTATTAGATATATAATTATATTATAATTATATATCTAAATGTCATAATAACGAATCATTATGAATTTGTATTTTAATTTTACATAATATTTTTGTTACGATTATTACTGTTTGTGCTTGTTTTGAATATTTTCGTGTTTTCGATATTAATTATTAACCGAATACATGTAAATATGAGTGTAAAATCATATAAATTTAAAATTTCACGAATAACAATATTAAGAATATTATTGGTTTCTAGGATTTTTTAATATTTGTATCTATTTATTATTATCTTCACATTTTATTTAAATAAAGACATTCATTATTTTCAAATAATTATATAACATGAAAGTAAAAAATATTTTGAAAAAAGAAATTGATACCGTTGAGAGATACTGAGATGAAAAGTGAGGAGAAATAAAAAGTTTTTGATTTAATTATGAACTTTCAAAATTTGAAACCATATAGTTTAACATGTTAAAACTTTAACACATGTTTTAGCACTATACAAATATTTTAGTATTATAAAAAAATTTTCTACAAAATATAGGCAAATTTTATAATTTTTTTTAATTGCAAGAGGCATGCAAATGGAATGTTCTGATAAACGACATAGTATTTTGTAAGCATGATAAATTTCTGATAATAATGCAGACAAATTTTTTGACATAATTAACATTAAAAGTAAATATACAAGCTGTGTAATAAACTTTCTAATAATTACAAGACCATTCTCACTGTATAAATATAAATAAATATCGATTTCCTAATATTGCATTAAATTTCATGATTTCGTGTAACTATAAATATTTAATAATTAATATATTTACTTAATATATGTAATAAGTAATTAAATAAGAAATAAACATGTTATTATGATTTTCAATAAATTAGAAAATTTATTTATTATTTTATAGAAATAGACAAGTAATAAAAGTGAGGGACGATGATGATAAAAAAAATGAGTGATTTCAAAATAAAACTGATAATTTTGAAAATAAATTAATTTGATTTGAGTATAAACTTAAGACACATTTGATAAACAAAATAAATAAAATAAAATAACTCTAGTATAAAGTTGAAATATGTATTTAATCAAATATATTAATAAAAATAATAAATAATAAACGTATTTATTAATTTTATTAATAAATTTTATATAAGACAGAGACAGTTGTACTACAATTTTATATGTGAGTTTGTATTTTACTTTTCAAGATCTTTTTTCAAAGGTGAAAAAGTATGTGAGTATGGTATTAAAATAAATTATTTATAATTTTCTTTTCATGAAGCTAAAAATATTTAATCATATCAATCTATAATTTAACTAACTAATAACATTGAACTAATAACATTTGCTATACTTTTTTCTTAATTTTATCATGTTAGCGATAGAATCTCAATATCATTACCGAAAAAATAATAAGTAGTTCTATTGAGTCTGTAACTGTAAATTTATTTATTTAATTTAAAATTTCTTTTTCAGAAATAAACAGCAAATAACATCTGATGAATACTAAAAAAATTTGTGTTACAAAAATTTTGTGTTAAGGCGTTTGGCCATGCTTGGTAAAATATTGTACCTCATTAAGTATTGTGATAATATGTGATACAATTTTTATAATTATGTTATTACTCTAAGTTATTGTGGAGTTATTGTTGAGATTTACTGTAATACTGCATTGAAACTCAGAAATAATGCAATGATATACAAAAAAAACTCCCTGAATTATACTGAAATTACCAATTCAAGATTTTTATTTTCTGAACAAAATAGAAACAAGTGCATTGCTTGCTTTATCATTCTATTTAATAATGGAAAAACTGTTATCACGTTTTCAGAGTTCTATAAAATAGTAAATTCTCAAAATAAAGTAAAAAATGAGGTCAATCAAATTTGAATTATGTAATGGTATATTGGAGATAAAAGATATTTTAAGCATAATCATCCAATGGTTTATTTAATCATTTTGAATATAAGTAGAACTATTTCATAATCAAATAGTTATAAGAACTATTTTCATTTAAACAAGAGAATGTTGTATTAACAATTATAGAATGAATTATTGATTTCATATTTATGATTATATTGCCTTTTAATTTCTATAAGAATTTTTTCAGTTTCTAGTACGTAGCTTTAGAAAAATATGCTCTGGAGATTTTTAAATTTGAACTTTCATATTTCTTCGGTATTGTTTAATTCAGCATTGAGATTATATAATTAAAAGTATTATATACTTTTGCCACTTTCAGTGTAGAACATATTTTGTTTGAATGAAAAAGGTAATATTTAAAGCAAGTTTAATAAATTTAATTTTATTATTATTATTATTATTATTATTATTATTATTATTATTATTATTATTATTATTGTTATTATTAGATTTATTTATTTCTTAGTATTGATATGTATTTTTTTTAATGCAGAGTAGTTCAAATTTTGTTTAACATTTAATTCAACTTTTTAAATTATTCTTGATTAATTAGTTAAGTGTAATAATATTATTCTGATTAATTTTAAAATGGAAAGAAGAAAGTAAAGCCATTTTTAGATTGTATCGTCATATAACATTTGTAATTTGTACATATCAAAGGTAGAACTGATAAGTTAGTATAGTGGTTACAAAGATGTGCAGTGCAATGAGGAAAATTTATTAAGCACGAGTGAATTGTAGAGTCAGTTGACATTTTGAGTAATGAAGCATTTAGCTATGAGAACTCGAGGCAACCGATGAATATATTATTTGTCAAGAAATTACTATTCTTTGGACTATAGATATATGTATTATATACTATACATGTGAATTGTATACTATACTTTATTAAGCATAGAGTTATACGATATATAAATAATTATATGCAATTACATATTTATAAAACTATACTTCTTGTAATATATATTTATATAATATACTTTAGATACTGTATTTAAAATATTGTGTAAAATTATGCAGTCCAATATTTTTGTAAGACTGGATTAGAATTTATTACTTAAATATATTGTACACAGTGTTATAATTAATAAATAAATTATAATAATAAATAGACTAGATATTTAATGTATATATTATCTATTAAAAATGTAAATTAAAATTTTGTAGATAAAATTAAAAAATTTCAAAATATTCTATTATTTGCATGCCCATATTATTTATTTGAACTACTGATAATTTTTTAATAATATATTATCATATACCAGTATCACAATTGAGTTTTATACTAAGTATTAATTTACCATCCATCGATACCTTATATATATATAAATATCACGTTTTTAAATTTTTATACTAGTAATTTTATATTATAATTATATGTTATTTAATTATTTTTTAAGAATGATGATTATTATACAATTTAAAAAATTTAAATTCAGCATTGTATAATCTGGATTTGTTCAATTTCATAGCTATATTCATAATATTTCTCGTTCAATTTAAATTCATATTTAATTATTTATAAATGTTTTTGTAGCTTTAAAAAATTTATGTTTTAACGACATTCAATAACTCAATAGTAAGCTCGTGGAAATTGTTGACTTCGCGTTTGCACAGGGAAAGGAATTCTAAAATGCAGACTGAAATAGAGGAAGTCGGTGAAAGATTGGCGATAACTTTAAAATTGATTTTGGCTTGCTTTTCATAGGTGACGATTGAGCTCGTATTATTATCAGTTTTCTGAACTTTCCATGGATTGTTCGTAAGAAGTATGGATAAAGGAAGAAAATATCAAAAATTATAAGAAAATCCGAGATGAAACTATGAGTATGCTATCGGACCATAGCAACAGCTTTTCCTAAAGGGCATGTGTGTACCAAAACGAATTGAAATGAAATAAAGTTTATACACATGAATTGTTGTGTTGAAATATTAAAATTATTAGTTGCGAGAAACTTGAAGAGTATTAAATATCCCGAAAAAGTTACGAATTTATATTAATATTTGAATGTATATTATGCATTATTCTTAAGTCAATTATAATAATAGACAAAAAAGTAATTGTTGAAAAAAGATGTGTCATAATGATAAAAACTTTAAGCTATTTAATGAATTAAATTACCTGTAATTAATTTATTATATAATTGATATAATTTAGTAATATATTAACATTCAAGATTTTATATATAAGTTTTATAACATAAATAATCAAATATAAATGAAAATTTTAGTATAATTTTTTTCAAGGCTTATAGTTTCTAAGGAGCTCAGCTTCATGTTGTAATGTACGAGCGCTGGATGTGCGATTTTTATAGAAAATATAGAGGTTTAAGTAGTCATGCCTTATCTCGGTTTTTTTACACCCAATAACTTCTATAAGAGTACTGGAAAAACATAGAGAAAGAAACGCAGCTGAACCAAGAAGCGAGTTCACTTTGTTTGCTATACACACACACACACACGCGCGCGCGCGAGTGCTTGGATTGTATGCATCTAATCGTTTAAATCAACGTATAGATGAAAACGTATATATACTAAAAATTTTTATTCTTGCAAATTTTTTCATTTATCGTAGTAAAACTAAAAAAAAAAAAAAGATGGATTTTAAAATAATTTATTTCTACACTCTATATTATAAGAAATTATATATTTCGTTTGTGCAGAATAATTATATACAAATAGTATATTTTTACATATTACATTTGTACATAATTTTAAATTTAATCAAAATATTAATCATTTTATGTTTCTAAATTATCAAGGATTTTTAAAAAATATCTCTATTATTAGTATCTAATAATGATGGTACTAAAAATTGAATCAAAATTTTTTTTTCATTTCTCCATTCCCACCAGTTAATCCTATTTTTTAGATACGTACAAAAAAGTTCTCTGTAGTTTATAATTGAGTCGTAGTATAATTTTCATTATGGTATGGCTATTTTTCTGTTTATTTTATCTCATAGTATACTTACTTGACTCCTTAAGGCACTTGTTTTGTATAGGATAGTGCAAGATGACTTTCTAGATGAAGTACTAAGAGAAATGCATAATAGAAGATTCTTAACTGTACGAGAAGTGAACTTGTTTAGACTGTAAGAAACTTATAACAATTAAATTAAATTAAAATTAAATTAAATTAAAATTAAATTAAATTAAATTAAATTAAAATTAAATTAAATTAAATTAAAATTAAATTAAATTAATTAAACAATGTCGAGATTATGCTTGTTTACTTTAGTTTCATGCTATCACAAATTTTGTACGAGTTGGAAATTAGCCAGCGCGAAGTAAAAAAAATATAAATCGTGTACCGGTTATACATCATTCTCATTGTTAGAAAGATTCTAAAAACAAAATTCTCCTTAACCATTTATTTTATAATGCTGAACTTCTAAAACGGTATGTCTCCTAATTTATTTTAGCCAATATTAATGCTGTATATCCATGTATTTTATTATCATCCAAGAATTTTTAATTCACTAAATTTAAGGTTTTATTTATTCATTCTATATATGATGAATAGAAATTGTAATTACATGTCAATATAAATTGCATTATAAAATATAAATGAGAAACTGCATCAACGTATAACAACCTAAAACATCGAAGATTTTGTAAACGGCAAAACATGGATTACACCGGGTCGTGAATTTTACCTGTTAAATATATGTAAATTTACCGTTCGCGATAATCATCGACATAATTTCAATGAACAAGGTGGTTGCAAAACTTTACAAAATATATAAATGCACATTTTATTCATTAGTTATACATTCCACATCGAATAAATATTAGTGTACATGATTGTAAATAACTGTAAATTTTCTGTGAATAAATGTGTGTTTTATTTTTTAGATAATATTGATAAAGATGATTCTGAGTTATATTTATAGAAAATAACACATTATAACATCATTAAGAATTTAGAATTACACGACTTAAGAAAATATTTAATTAAATTTAACTAATCAATGTTAGTGTATTAAACGAAAACAACATATAAAATAACTATTCGTTTTGATAAACACGTCTGACAATTTTCGATATAGTTATTGTGATGTTTATTGTATTCTGTAGCAGTTGACATATCGAGGTAGACTTCTTTTTGGCTTTGTGAAGCGAGATCTTTCGCACGATTTGTCTAATATAACAAGTTAGAATAGAATGAATAATTAAGTTGATTCTTACTTCGATAATACTTTCTTGAAATGTTTCATTTCTTTCGATTAACTCTTACTTTGGAATGTAAAAGTTAATCGAAAATTTAAAATAATATTTCTAGTATTGTTTTTAATAATTTTGTAAGACATTTAGTTTTACAATTATTTAAAATTCGAATACAATATTTCAATTTGAATTTTTTAATAAATTTTTTATATATATTCACTTTTTAGATAATATACTAGTAATATTTGAGTTGATTTTGTTTAATTGACTTATAATCATTATAGTTACTGCTCGTCTACAAATGCATTAAATTTGATAAATTAATCAAAAGTGCATATTTATCAGTCTTTTTTTCATTAACTTATTGAAATTTTGTCTGATATTGTTAGACATGATTAAAATATTTTTTTAATTTCTAAAAAAAGATGTGATTATGAAAATATATATTTTAATTTTTTATTTAATTGGACTATTTTATATATTATTATTCGTTGATAAATATTCTATTGATATGTAATTATGAAAATATTAATATAATATAGTACTTAGATAAAAATTGTAAAAAATTTATAAAGAAAAGTAACAGAATGTTATTACTTATTTAATGAAAAAACTTTTATGTAGATACTGTGCAAGATAATATTCTCAAATAATTTTTTATTACATCTAAAATTTTCTAAATTTTAAATTTCAGTTTTCTAAATATGAATTTTTACTATTATATTTATTGGTACATTTTATAAGATTTTTAGTTAATTATTTGAGCTCTATATAATTAAGTTATAATTACATTATTTTTTAACTCATTTTTATCAAAAGATTAGTGGCTTCGTATAAAGTTTGATAAAAAGATAATTATTAAATGAAATGTTTGCAATAAATTTTTCAGATATTATTTTAAACATATAAAGTTAAAATGAACTTTATTAAATGACAAAATTACTTATTATGGGTAAAACAACTTGGCTTACATTTACAAAATTTTTTTTTACTACAGCTTTAAAATTTTTCAAGGACAAATTAGAGGTTCCTTACTTTTAATTTTATTTTATACTTAGTGAAAATAACTTCTGACTATTATATTTAAATAAAGTAATTTTTAATTCAGTAGCATAAAATACTTTTTAGTAATATTGTTTGATTATTTTATATTTTACATGGTATTATAAATGATTATTATGGAAACGTGATTTAGATTTTCGTAAATACAGAAAAGAAAGTAAAGGAAATACATAAATGTAAAAGAAATAGAATCGAAAGTAAATGGATAAGGAATTTATTAATTTATAAAAAAAATATAGTTTTGAAATGCATGTATTTCACTTATTGGATATTTTGTGTTTTGTGCTTCGGACAAGCTCGAAAGGAGAAAAGAATATCTAAAGATGCGACGCTCTCTCACATCTGTGCTCTTCACTGCAAGACCTTCGCTCTAAACGAGATAAGAGAGCCATTTTTAGCTGCTTTCCCTTTAGGATTATTCGCCAAAAAGGACTTTCACTGCGAATTTTCTTTTTTCAAGATTGCTGATTGTAGCTTATCCAACCTTGTGTTAGCTCATTCCAATACTTTCTTTTTCCTTTTTATCCTATAACTATAATTTTTCTTTTAAAAGGGTAGTTTTTAATTCATAGCAAGTATACGAATAGTAATTTACCAAAAACATCATTTGCATTAAAAATTCCTGATTAAACAGAGTAATTTTAATTTAGATAATAAGTATAAGTATTCTAAAATAATAATAAAATTAATTCAAAAAATTGTTTATTTATTGATAAATATTTAAATAACTTGCACAAAAACCCGCAGTAGTTTTTTTTATAATTGTATTTGCATGCGAATCTATTTTTTTTCTCTCTCACACTCATGCATTCACGAATCTATATCTTTCTCGCCTTCATGCTCTCTCTTTCTCTCTCGGATTCGTGCACGACAAAGCAATCATTCTCTCTCTTTCGCTCTCTCTCTTTCTTTCTCTCTCTCTCTCTTTCTCTCTCTCTCCCTCTCTTTCTCTCTCTCTTTCTCTCTCTCTCTCTCTCTCTCTTTCGCTCTCTCTTTTCGTGCTCTCGTTTTATTTTCGAATCTATTATCGCTGCTATATTTTTGCAATTAAATTTTGGAAAATCAATGTCCATAGGCAAATTAGTATCACGAAATAAAATGAATATGAAAGGGCTGACTTTGGGATCAAAAAGAGGTTTCCCGAAGAAAACCAGCGCGTTGGGACGACGTGCGAGACGCGTTGGTGGGATTTGTTAGACAAATCTCGGCTCGATACGAAAGTATCGAGTCATGAAAAATTGCAGACGTGCAATGAAAAACGGAAACGGGATGCTGGTGGGACATCGTACGATCCAGCATCCCAGATACAAAGTCAGACGCGGGAAAATTAATAAAAATTTAAGAAGTGCAGATGGGATCGCTCCAGGGGGGCGTGAAGGAGCAGCCGAGGACGAAAACCGATGCACCCCGGTCGAAGAGCGACATCACCTGCTTTGTGTGCGGGGAGAAAGGACATTTCGCGCGCGAGTGCAAGCAGGCGAAGAAGGGGAAGGAGGAAAGGAAGGTCTTGAGCGTCGGGGGGGGGAAGCAGACGACGACTACAAGATTTTTCGACGCACAAGTCAACGGGGCGACGATGTCGGCCTACGTGGACCAGGGGAGTGAGTGCGTCACCATCAGGGAGGGGGAAGCGCGCTCGCTTCCAGTGTCGGTGAGGAACACAAGTGTTGTGCTGAGAGGATTCGGGGGAGCGGCTATTCGGCCCCTCGGTGAGTGCAACCTGGCGCTACAGGTCGACCAAGCGGTTGCAGACGTCACGGCGTACGTCGTTCCAGACAAGGTGCAGCGGGTTGCCGTCATAGTGGGGCAACCGTTCACGGACCATGCGACGATCACGGCGGTACAACGCCGAGGAGAACTGCGTCTGTTTAACACGGATAGAGCCACGGTTCCCGAGCTGGATGAGCTGCCGCAACGGGAAATTGCAGTATGGGCGAAGGAAGCTGTAGTGATTCCACCCCTCGAGACGAGGAATATAGAGGTAACGTGTGAAGATTATACAGGCGAACTCTTTATAGAGCTGAGTGTGCGCGCGAAGCCGGGAGCGGAACATATCATCCCGCGATGTGTCGCGAGTACGGTGGCTGGGATTATCCCGATTATTAATATCTCGGACGCGCCAATAACAATAAAGAAAAACGAGTTGTTAGCTCGCGCGGAAGCGATCCGGGAGGCAACGGGTTGCGAACGAACGGTGATGGCTATCACAGAAGATTATCGGGATGAGCTACCAATAGATAAGATGAGAATTGGAGAAACAGTGGACCCGGTAACGAGACAGAGAGTAATCACGTTGTTGCGTGAGTTTCGCGATTGTTTTGCGCTGGATTCGCGCGAACTGGGCAAAACAAAAATTGCTGAAATGGGGATTGAATTAACAAGCAATGCTCCCGTGTATTATAAACCGTATCGGCTACCCTACTCCGAGAGGGAGAAGCCAAAAGGGATAGTCGACGAGTTAAAAGAAGGGGGAATAATACGCGATTCGGATTCTCCCTACGCGAGTCCCGTTATACTGGTGAAGAAGAAGAACGGGGAGACGAGAATGTGCGTCGATTACCGAGCACTGAATGCGATTACGAGGCGATGTCGCTACCCGCTGCCGGTGATAGAGGATCAGGTGAATAACCTGCAAGGAGCGCGAGTATTTTCCACTTTAGACCTCGCATCGGGTTATTATCAAATCCCTGTCGCGGAAAGGGACATAGAGAAAACCGCGTTCGTTACGCCGGACGGGCAATACGAGTTTATGTATCTGCCCTTCGGTCTAGCGAATGCTCCCGCGGAGTGCTCGAGGTTAGCACAAAAAGTCATTAAGCCCCTCAGAGAGCAGATGATCGTCGAAGCGTACGTCGACGATTATGTGATCGGGGCACGCGATGAAGAGGCTGCGTTAGCGGCATTGAGAAAATTATTACTGAGGTTTCGCGAGGTAGGTCTAACGCTAAGGTTAGAAAAATGTGTTTTTCTGGCGAGGAGAATAGACTACCTCGGTTACGAGATCAACGAGGAGGGCATACGACCGGGATCTTTGAAGATCAGAGCAGCGGAAGAGTTTACTCGACCGTCGAATGTGCACGAAGTGAGACAATTTGTGGGGTTAGCGAGCTACTTCCGCAAGTTCGTGAGGGACTTTGCGGTGATTGCGAGGCCGCTAACGAAATTAACTAAAAAGGACAGCTGTTGGGAATGGGGACTCGAGCAGGAGTCAGCATTTCAACAAATAAAGAAGATTCTAGTGTCGCGACCGATATTGGCGTTGTATCGGAGGGGAGCGGCCACAGAATTACACACGGACGCGAGCAAATGGGGATTTGGGGGCATATTAATGCAGAGAGACGATGAAGATCAATTGCATCCGGTAGCGTATTTTAGCAGGCAAACTACGAAAGAGGAGCAGAGATATCACTCGTACGAGCTAGAAACGTTGGCCGTAGTAAGCAGCTTGGCGAGATTTAGGATTTATCTGGTAGGGATAGAGTTCAAGATTGTAAGCGACTGCAGTGCCCTGAGAGCTACATTCGTGAAACGTGATCTCACGCCGCGGATAGGCCGATGGTGGATACAGTTGCAAGAATATAACTGCACCTTTGAGTACAGACCGGGTGGAAGCATGGCGCATGCGGATGCGCTAAGTCGCAACGCGCTCATCGATGACGAGAACGCGCAAGAAATTCAGGAAATAGGACTAATGAAAATAGAAATCGAGGATGTATTCCTCCTAGCTCAGCGACGGGATGATAGATTGAATTATGTGAGAGAGGTGCTGAGTCGAGACCCTATAGACGAGGAAGAGAGAAGGATTCACGCCGAATACCTCCTCAAAAATGAGCGTGTCTACCGAAGGACGGAGTGCGGAAACTGCTGGGCGGTACCGCGAGCCCTCAGGAGAAGAGTTACGCAGTTGTGCCATGAAGGAGTAGGACACGTGGGCCGCGAACGAACTATAAACAAGATGAAGAAGGATTACTGGTTTCCGCGAATGACGAGATACGTGCGGAGGTATATCTCATCATGCGAGCACTGTTTCTTTCACAAAGAACCAGCGGGAAGAAAACCAGGATACCTCAATCTAGTCGAGATCATCAAGGAACCAATGAACACACTGCATGTAGATCATCTCGGACCGTTCGTGAAGAGCTCAGCTGGCAATTCATATATTGTCGTAGCCGTAGACGCATTCACGAAGTACACCTTCGCCAAAGCCGTAGCAAGTACGAAAACGTTACTGGTGACCCGTTTCTTCGGCGAAATTGCGAACGAGTTCGGATATCCGCGTAGGATAGTAAGTGATCGCGGAAGCGCATTTACGAGCCGCCGATTTAGCGAATTCTGCCGGAACCTGAGTATCCAGCACGTGCTCAATGCAGTGGGGCTACCTCGAGGCAATGGACAAGTAGAGAGGTACAACAGGACGATACTAGACGCCCTGGCATGCTGCACTACCGAGGAGGAACACTGGGATAGACATCTGGCGCGAGTGCGATGGGGGCTGAACAACACTCAGAACAGAGCGATTGGAGCAACACCCGCTGAAGTGTTGCTAGGCTATGCCCCAAGAAACCAGGACGAGGCAAGACTAATTCATGCAGTGGCCGATGCAAAACCGAGGGCGAACAGGGAGACGATAAGGAAGAGGGCTGCTGAGATTAGCCGAGACGCGCAATTAGGTAATAAACGACGGTTCGATCTTCGGCGCGCGCCAGCGAGAATATTCCGCGAGGGAGACGCGGTGGGAGTGAGACGCGCGCAACCTTCAAACAGCGGGACCAGCACCAAGCTCCTCCCGAAGTACGCGGGGCCTTACGAGGTTAAGGAAGTACTACAAGGCGATCGCTATGTGGTGGGCGATATCCAAGGAGCGCCACGATCACAAAGGCCGTATCGGGGTTGCTTCGCGGGCGAGCAGATCAAAAGGTGGGAGCTGCATGATAGCAGCGAGGACTCCGCCGCGGAAGGCGACGGGAACAGCGACTAAGCGCATCTCAAGAGGGAGACAAAGACTCGCGAGCAGGTGAGCAAAATACGAGGTGAGAGTGGTGATCGGACGCCTGAGCCGATCTGAAATCGGGGCGAGAGCGTCTGGGACGCTGCGTCGGGAACCAACACCGGCTGCGAGTCGGTGAGACGTCTGGGACGTCCGGGTTCTCGACGTAAACTGCTCGGGGAGCAACTCGCAACTAGAGGTGTCGCGATCAACTGCTTGCAAAAGACGCGCGAACGAGAAGTGCGGACGGATCGGCAGAAGGATTCGCCAGCACGACACTTCCGAGCCAGGAGACCGGTGGTAAGAGAGAACCATTTTTGCTTTGTGTTACAGGAACCGCTATCACCCGAGGAGAAGATACGCGAGGACGCGTAATCGGTCAGGATGGCCGAATGTAAGCGACGGATTTTCAAGTACCGCCGCTCGTTGCAACGCTGCAACTTTCTCTTTTACAAGCGACAGCTGCAAGCCCGATGACCGCGGTCCGACGGCAACTGAACGAGAGGAGGCTTTTCCCGATGCGGGGGCGGGAGTCCTCAGTTTCTATTTGACCTTTCTAGCCTTCGGTTGTGATTGATTTTGTGAATAAACGAGTCTAAGTTAACATATATTTATTCGCGTATATTTATTTTGCTGATCCTGCCCTCTTATATTAAGACATTTGTAGATTATCGTGTACGCGCTTAGCTGAAAATATACTTCGTTTACAATTGCAGTTAAATATAATAATGAAGAAATTGAAAAATGATACTTTAGATAAAATATATTTTAATAAATAATAATAATAAAAATTATTAATAAATTAAGTATATTAATAATTATATTAATAATATAAGTATTAATAAATTTTGAAAGCATGTGGTATAATATATATATATATATCATATGTATAGTATCATTATAAATAAAAATCATTGTGTGAATATTTATAAGTTTGTCTGTATTGGAATAATAAATCTATTCAAATTTGATAAAAGAATAAATGCAAGAGTTTCTATTTGGTTCTGCATATTACCAATGCAAAAACGAATTTCACGTCGCACTCTTAAACTTTTCTATACTTGGCAATAGATTAATTTTTATTGTTGTTATTTGTAAAGCTGAGCTGCTTCACGCATTACAATAGTCGTGGTTCGCTTCAAACATCACGCGTCGTCTTATCAATGTTCCCTCTAAAAAAAAGATGTCAGCTCAGGTAATTGAAACGTGTCTACGAGAAATCCAGACTAGCTGGGTCATTATGCCAATCCTGCTTGGCAAATCGTTCTTTGAACTCAATCTGAAAGAGGATAGAAACAAGGGATACCATCTACAAGAACTTCAAAAGGAAACGAGCAGGCGGTTTTTTATGCCAAAAACTTTGCAACCGCGTGTTTTTCACGCCGTTGCAAAGTGTAGAAGAAAATAACAAAAATTAAATGCCGCATCAAACTAAGACTAGAAGTGATTTTTCGAGTTCAAAAAAATCAGACTCGCAGCGAGAACTCAGTCTGATTTTAAACGAATTGCACAATGGTTGTGCTATCAAAAACTTCACCAAATAAAATTGTCTTGAACAACTTATTTTACATTTTAAGTATCACGTTCACTTTTTCATACTATTTCGATTTCTTAAAAATCCATCTTTAAATTTAATTAATTATTGTTGATTCATTCCTTATTCATTTTAAAATTTTAAAGCTTAAATATTTCCGATTCGATTTGCAAATAAAATGTTATTTTTTAAATCTTTTTTTTTTAGATTTTCTCATTTAAATATATAAAATATATATTTTTATTTGCAAGAGTTCATTGGAAATATATATATATATATATATATATACATATTGTGACGAAATTAGCGCGTATAGGGTCCGTCGGGTCTTAAGAGCGGAAAAGTGGGGGGAGTAGTCCGGTAGTTTTTCGAAAAAACAAAAAAGAGAGAGGGAGAGAACTCGACCGGCCGTGAGTGGCATAAGAGCCCTTCTCGATTTTCCGATTTTTCTTGTGTTCTTCCTACGATCGTCGCCTCGAACGCATAAGCGACTACCCTTTTTTGGAACCCCGAGCTGATACACGTGGGAGTAGGCGTCACATTTTCAAGGTTCTTCCGAGAGTGTCCCGGCTGAGGCACGAGACTCCTCCAGGACCATCCCGAGGGGCTGAAAGTTCGCCCGAGACCTCGGCGACCTAGCGAAGGAGCGTAAGCGGTTAATAATAGCGTGCGGATTCTGTAAGTACAGAAAAATTGTAAATCGAATTAACCCGATAACGTAATTCAATGAGGAAGACGCATTTCTCCTCCGCGTAACATTGACTTCAATTCAACTCGGGCAGTTTCTTTAATTTTCATATGTGTAACGCAATAAATAAAGAGCTAAATTTATAAAATATTCATTGTTGTTATTTATAACATATTATATGGCGCCCAACAATAATAAATACCCGCGATTACAAATACGATTTTCTTATTATCTAAATTGTTAAACGAAAAATATATAAAAATATCAAAATTGAAATTTTTAAATGAAAGCGTGTGCGCCGCGAATTCTTAGAAAAACTACATAGCGTCTGCACGCGTCAAATTCCAAGAAAAAAAAACAAAGCGGGCAACCTACAAATTCAAAAATAAACACACTGTAAAACACATTTGTTGTTTTACTAAATAAAATTTGGTGACCTTCTCGATTTTTCCTTAAAAAGAAAAAATTTTTTTTCTCTTTTTCTTCTCTTTCTTCAAACAGAAAGAAATAAATAATAAAAATATTATAAATCTATATAAAATTTTTAGAATACTTTTATATAAATAATATTATACAATATCAATCAGAAAATTATATTATTTCCTACAATATATAAGAAATTATTTCTAAAGCGATGAACTTAAATTAAAATACACTTAACTTGTTTGGATTAACTATATAAATAATAATTCAGTTAATTATTAAATAGTTAACACAATAAATGTTAATCAAATACAGCAATATAATAAAATATTCTTGAATTTAAAATAATATAACACATAATTTACATATTAAGATTTAAAAGCGAGAATTCAAACAAAACTTTTCTTGGATAAACTTTAATATAATAATAATACTATTTAAAAATAAAAAAAAGAAAAGAATACAATACATTTCTAATTAAATAAATAATCAATTCATTCATTCATTAGATATTGAACATTAAAACTTATTAAATACATTGATATATTTTATTTTAAGGTTATATAATTAAAAAACCTGTAATTCAAAATTTATAAAGCTATTGATGGAATAAATAAATACTAAATTTATTCTGATTAATAAGATATAAACACAAAATAAAATCAATTATAAACAATATAATTATAAATAAATTATATAACATAAAATAATAGAAAATGAATAAAGTAATAAATAAAACTACATGTCAAAATAATATATACAATTAAAACAATATTTGGAATTAAAAACTAGAAGTTATACAAATAAAACTGAACAAATAGTAACTTTATAACAACAAAATATTAACACAATAAATATATTATTTAATTTCAATAATTATATAATCTATTATTGAAATAACAAAATTTTTTTTACATTCATATAATAAAACTATATGTAATTTGTGTATTTACACGCATACTTTATAATTTAAACAAGTCCAAAGTGATACATAAGATATAATAGAATTATTAATAGTATTCTATATAACAATAGCACTGATACAATATATATTTCAAAAAAAAAAGCTAACTACTAGGAAAAGTCATAAATATAAAATTAAAAATCTTTAGCGATACAATACATATTATAACTAAACCAAACACATTTAAATCAATTTAAACATATTCTAAATTATTAATTAAATTATATAATAAATATTAAAAATAGAAACTTAATAATATACTATCCATACAAATATTGTTTAACTATTTAATCAATTATAATAAGAAATATTTCAATACCATAAAAATATAAAATCAAATCAACTTTCTTTTAAAATCTTTGTCGCTGAAATACCAAAGTATTAATTAAAATCTTTAACATAATATAGCTCAAATCCTTGTAGTTAACATTTACAAATATCAATTAAATTATATATTATATAAGATTTTCAAATATAAATTATCTAAATATACTTTAATTATAGTTTAACTTCAATTTTAATTATATATATGAGTTTTCTCTTATATAATAAAATTATATAATAAAATTGATTATAAAATAATAATAAAATCTATGATCTAGTTATTCTATATTGTACACTTATTCTTATTAATTATTGATCACCTGTGACTATTATCATTATTATTTCATTAATTTGAACTTAATATTATAAACTTAATACTGCTACAAAATAACTAAAATAAAAAACCCTTATTTCTGACATAAAACCATTCACTTTCTTCATAAAATAATTTGTTTACTCAATCACTTTGAATAATATGATTTTTGAAAATTAATTAATTTATTTTCAGTATCTTAAATTTAAAAAATTTAAATAAAAATTGGAAACTTAAAATAAAACCTAACATAGTCAAAAATAACAGGAGAAAGTTAATTATATAAAAATATATTGAAGCATATCAATAAATTATAAAAGGTCACCAACAATAAATAAACAATTAATAAATTATTACCAACCTATTAATACAAATAAAATCACATATATAACATAGTAAAACAACAAACGTGATATATCTAATATTAATTGTATGTACATATGCGTAACTGCAGCAAATTGCATGTAACTTTGCTTAGAATGCGCTAAAGTACATAGATACCTACGCATGAATTGTGTGATCTCTTTCATAAAATTTCTTAAAATTTACCTTTCATACTAATAAAAATCTAGTTCTCTAGTGTATTTATTTTCCATTTTCCACAATTATAATATGCTAAAACTATCTATTTATCTATAAATTCTTATAAAATTTCTACTATACTTGTTTATATTTATACTATATGAATGTTATAATATTTTATAATCATTATATAATTAATAATTATACATATATTGTTCTTTTCGCCCATATATATTACCGATTTCCCACGTTATAATAGAGAATTATCCGTGCGAATCTATAGATCTTTTAGACGCGTACCCGCTAAACTTGCAGCGTTAAAATTAATCTACACGGCGACTTAATACGCATTACATCTACCTTAGAATTGTATCTGAAATTTTGTAAAGTCGAGTCGACCCCTATCCCATATATAAATCCATCATCATGTCTCGATCAGACATGTCATTAGAGGACATGGACCTAATTAATTGGGAAGTACAAGATGAAGCAAGTGCAATTCAAACAAATTACACAATAATAGACCAGCTACAATATAAACTAGCAGATCTAAGTAAGACAAACAAGACAATAATGCAACGGCTGGATGAAACAATGGAATTAGTACATCAGCTGCATAAAGATCAAGATAAACTAACAGAAATAGTACATGTATTGACGAAAGAGGTGACGGCGCTGAAATCGCAAGAAACTCAAAGACAAAAGGTTAATTTTCAAGATACTTTTGATATCCAATATCAACGACAACAATATCCACCTGCGAGCACGCCTACTAACACCTTTAACACTACTAATACGCCACACTGGCCAATTAGGCAACCCCTACGATCTTCTGGGAGCGGGTGGACATCCGTGCATGACACGTATGTAAATAGCCAGCAAACCCCACAGAATTCTATGAACTCCACAGCGCCATGGAAATGGGACGTCGCAAGGACAGTGCGACAATGGAAGATACGCTTTTCTGGGAACGATGGTTCAAGTATTGAAGAGTTCCTTCAGCGAGTTCAGGAATGCTGCGCGTTAACGCCATTGTCTGACCAAGAACTCATTCGTGCAATGATCGAAGTGCTTGAGGGTCCAGCACTGAATTGGTATCGTCAATCGAAGCACGAGTGGAGAACTTGGGCAGAATTCTGCAGGGCAGCACGCCGATGTTATGGCGTAGACTACAAGTTTCAGGGCCGTCTTGCACTGGAGGCAGAAAAACGAACTCAAAGCAAAGGAGAGCCAGTGCGCGACTATATCTTCTGCTTACTCGCGATTTTAAATAAATTCGACGAACCATGGAGCTTGGCTAAACAATTGCATTTACTGCACAGGATTCTGTTACCAGAGATTAAAAAGCTGGTTCCGGAGGAAAAGGTTACAAGCGTCGATCGCCTACTTGACTTAGCCAGAACGGCAGAAGACATGCTTTCTGAGGAACGAAATTACAGACCACCTCCACGTCCAGAAGATAGTTTACTGCCAGAGCTGGCATTTAAACCTCAAGATCGCTGCAAGGGCCAGAACGCGTTTAAAACAGCCGCGGTTAGTTCTAAACCCCCTAGCCCAAAAGCCAGTCCGAACAGCACGCCTAAACAGGAACCGTCAAGACGTTCAAGTCTGGAGGACGTACTGAGGTAGTTGGGCTGCTCGCTAAAATCCATCCGTCGCGGACGTTCAAAGGAAAGCCTACGGATAAGAAGGGTAGCCCAAAACCCTTTAGGAAGCGTACGCCAAAGAAAAGCCATAATAAGGAAAAGG
>JACCHV010000186.1:0-132442 GCA_018907245.1 Eupristina koningsbergeri
TATTTTAAAAAAACACATCCTGTAATGTGTTTAATATATATTAAATTATAATTAAAAAATCATAATTTTTTTTAATAAAACAATAATTATAATTAAAAACTTGTACGCATAAAATGACAACTATTTAAATCATAATATTATTTATACTATTATATATATATATGCGTATAAGTTTTTAATTATAATTATTGTTTTATTAAAAAAAATTATGATTTTTTAATTATAATTTAATATATATTAAACACATTACAGGATGTGTTTTTTTTAAATTTATATTCATAATTTAGCATAAAAATTTTATATTTTTTTTGGCATGCTAAAAAATCCATTGAAAAAAAATTATACATATATATACATATATATACACATATAAATATGAAATAGAGGTAAAAGATAGACTAATATGTTAAAAGACTATGCAAAATATAACATAGAGTCTTTTAACATATTAGTCTATCTTTTACCTCTATTTCATATTTATATGTGTATATATATATATATATGTATAATTTTTTTTCAATGGATTTTAAAGCATGCTAAAAAAAATTTTTTTATAGTTCACATGCACTCGCCAGAGGCGCTAGTGGCAATGTGTGAGTGCGAGAGAGAAAGAAGACTTTTTTGGCCCCCATGTTTGTCTCCCTTATTTAACACGGGGCTTACACTTCTTTTACTGATGTTCTGTGGCCACGACTCCTATCCATACACGAGCTAACATTTTTTTAAATAGGTTTTGACACATTAACAAATATTATAAGAATAAATTATATTATAGTTAATTAATGTAAAATTATTTAAAATACTATATTGAAAACTTGAATAAAATATATTGTAAATCTATTATGAATTTAAATAAATGTTTGTCGCTTTTGAAATTATAAATAAATACAAATGAAAATAAATAAAACTATTAAAATATTTATTTATATCAATTGTTTTTTTGTTGTTTTTAAAACAATTTTCATTTATACATTTTCTTTGTATATAATAAATTTTACAAATTAAATCACACATAACCTTAATGTTTAAGATAATCATTTAATGCATAGTTGAAAAAAATAATACATAAATGATAATGATTTATTTTCTTCTTTGTTGTGTATATGTATATATAATACAATTATAATGCATACAATTGTATTAAAATATATTTATAATATAATTGATATAAATATAACTACAAAAAAATTGCAAATAAAAACAAAACATTGTATTTTGTTTGTATATGAATAGTCTGAAAAATATCTGTCAACTAATCAAAGAATTGAAATAGCCAAAATTCAATGTGATGATCCAGTCATCAAGTATAAGCCCATGTTTTGAAGAAATACTACATCATAAATAATTACACCTTCTGTCTCTTTCTCCCAAATGAATTCATTCAATCTTTACATAAATTTCAGCTAAATCTTAAATCTCCCTGACTATCTGAATGTCGCTGTCTCTTTCTCTTGTTCTTTCATTCGCGTGCTCTTTCTCACTCACTCTCACTCTCATAAATAATAGGTTCATAATTTTAAATTCTCTTAACAATGGAAAATTCTTAGCTTTCACAGGTAAGTACGATTCATTTTTATTGTAAGGATGGCGAGTTGCCTTCAGAGGATGAACAAACTGCTGAATTTATTGAAATTATTGATTCTCTATTTGACTCTTTAAATAGTTCTAATGCTACTGCCCTGGCACTAGATCTATTTACAAAGCAGCTCTTACTACACATTCACCTTATTTTCAGTTTTGGGATGATGTGCTTGACAAAATAAGTTCCTGGAAAATAATAAATTTAGAAAATAATGAAGATAAAACTAAAAGTTTTTCTTTCATAAAGGGATGGGTTACAACAATCAAATCAATAAAATCATTATGGGGTGATTTGAGAAAAGAATTTCATTTACATTTTTTATGATTAAGACCTTCGAATCAAGATGCAGTGGAGAACTTATTTTGCCAAGTACGACAACATGGAGCGATGAACACAAATCCCACTTGTAATCAATTCATCGCTGCTTTAAAAACTTGCATGTTGAATAATTTAGATTTTCTTATTAGTAAAGATAGCAATTATCGTCTTGTTATATAACAATTTGCAATCATTGATAAAAAATGCTGAAAAACAAAATGATGAAAGCAGCGATGATGATGAAAAGGAGGATAGTGAGCTCTATGATCAAATATGTGATTATATTGATCTAGAGAATGAATACATGAATACAAGTATAAATGAGAATGATAAAAGTGTGACAAAACATTTTGAAGATAGGACAGACAAAAAAGCATTAGCTTATGTTGACGGATATTTGTTAAAAAAAAAATGAAAATTAAAAAAAAATGCTTTGATTGTGATAAGTCCTTATATTCGGATGTTTTGTCAAATGACCATGAGTTGATTAGATCAAAAGACATGTTGGATAATGAACAGCATTTAAATTATCCATCTAAAAATTTTTATAAATTATTGTTAGAGTTACATATAAAATTATATCAATTTTTAAATAAAAAAAAAGTAAAGTAGATAATTTTGACAGCTTTAAAATATTTTGTTTAGAGTCAATAAAAAATAAGTATGATTTTTGTACAAAACATGATGTATTTGATAAAATTTTAAATGAAACTCTACTTTTCTTTTTAACAAATATTGTAGAGATATTAATAAAAATATTGATAAAAATATAAAAACTCATGGTCATTTTAGAAAAATGAAAATTTTTTATAATAAATAATATTCAAAATATTATTAATTATAATTAGTATTGTATGCATGATATTATTTAATAAATTAGCAATATAATCACATATTTAATGTTGCAACATCAGCTCAAATATATTATACATATTATATTGAATTTTAATGTATTTAATAATGTAGTAATAAACTTGTTTTCATTAATTTGTAATGTATTTTTTATGAGTTCAATTAAAATATAGAATGTATAATAATAGTTTTAAGTATTTATTTGTAAATATCAAAAAAACATATAATAAATATGTTTATGTACACATACTGCTGTACAGTTATTATTTATTATGATTAATTTTTATTTTTTTTTTCATAATTTTGTAAGATGACTTCGTTAATGTTAGTATGATATTTTGTTTAAATTTATTGGTATTCTTATTGTTTTCATATAAGGTTTACTGGGCAACTAAAAAACTGTAACACAAAAGTTAATAAATTGTATCAATTCATTGTTAAAGTAGGCTTATTGTAATTATATACATATACATGATAATGATATAATTTAATTAAATATATATAGAAATAAACATATATTTACATTACATAATATCATTATAAAAATAGTGTCCATAAGTATATAAAATAAATGTGGAAATTTATATATACATTTTTGTAAGTACATCAATATGTACATCATTATTGAAAAAATATACGTACATTTTATATAATTAAAATGAAGTTATAAAAATGTTTATTATGTAAAATAAAACACTTATTGTTAATATTAAAACAAAAATGTAGGGAAAAGAAAATGATTTATCATTTGAAAATGTACAAACTATTATTATAAAATATATAAAATAATAATATGGTTATGTGACGTGGAATTTCCCTCGCGCCGGATATTTTCTCGTCGGCATCAGAGTTCGGAGGAGAAAAGTCGGATCGGGGTGAGATTTTCGGGTTTCTATTATTAATAACTCCGACGTTACGCTAAGATTTATTAGTCTTTACTTCGATAAAAAGAAATATGAACAAAATAACAAAAATATAAAAATATATTAATTTAACATAGTTTTATGTCCGCCACATGTTAAATTCGGTTTTCATCGGCTTTGGCGACACCTAGCATCTTCGCAAATTACATTCCATGTCTCTCATCTATTCATAACCCAACCATTCGCTTGTATAGTCCTCGGGGGCGGAAAAACGCGATCCGCGAGTATTCGCGGGGGAGGTCACAGATCTCGCCTGACGCAAATACAAGTGTCCGGGAGCATCAACCGCGAGCAATCGCGATTTCGGATTCGCGGGTGGGTTGAAGGTCACCCGCAGTTCGCTTGCACGACGTCTTATGTATTAGTTGCGCCACCGGAGTCGCGGGGAGTCGTAGATCACCCGTGACATACGTTTACGCGATTTCCCAGGATACCCGCGTGTATCCGCGGTGTCGGAGTCGCGGGAGGAGTCGCAGCTCACCCCCGACAACACGGACGCTACTTACAACTAATCCGCGTTTAGTCGCGGCGCCGGGGACACGGTAGTCGCGGTTTTACCGTGTCATACATTCATTCAAACGATGGAACCCTGGGCGCGAGGAATCGCGACGCCAGAGCCGCAGGGGGAGTCGGTAACTGCTCACGAATCACACACATGCACACCAGTCATCCACACATGCACTCGTGTTTCTTATAACTAACTTATATTAGCTTATATCTAGACTTAATGACTACTTATAATTAATCCACATAATCTTAATTACTAACTTAAAAACTACCCATAACCACTAACTACGGGGGCGAGGGGGGGCGACGTGATGCTTGGCAAGTATCCGGGGCAACACGCGCTTCGGTTCGCGGACGACGTGTCACTTGGCAAGTATCCGGGGTGACGCGTCGTTGGGGTCGCGGTCTTCGTCCTGGCAAGTATCCGGGGACACTCCTGATGACCCGTCCTGGAGCAGGCTTGGTCGTATGCTCTGGCAAGTATCTTGGAGCACACTTCCTAGGCAAGCCCAGGGAGGAGTCAGGACGGCAAACGAGAGGAGTCAGGCCGTCGTCTTGACTGCGTAAACGAAGGACGCGCACCCCCGGATATACCCTTAGCCGCCGAGCTGCGCGGGGGCGCTCTCGACGGCTGCGCGGTGGTGGTACGGGGTGGGAACGGAGCCCACAGTGGAGGGGTTAGTGGAGCCCGGGCCTACTGCGGCGCACTTTTCGGGGCGCCGCAAGGCCTAGCAACGGCTGCGCCGTTACAGTTATTATAAAATAATAATTATTTATTAAACAGCAAGATAAAAAATTATTTCAACAAAATATAAATTGTTATATGAATAATTGTTATATGAATTGTTATATTTATTAGATATATTATTACTAATTAATGTAATTGTTAAAATATTATTGAAATTAAATTTATGAAAATTCATACCTCAAATTTTTGTTTATCTTCTTTTACAACACTGTTCTTTTGTTAAATTTGTTTCCTCTTCTATTTCTTTTTATTAATTTAAATTTTTTATGTGGATTTTATATACATAAAATTAAAATTAAATGTTTTGTTGGTAAAAACACTCACTGATGACTATATATAAATTATTAACTATAATGAATAAAATTAAAACACGAATAATTTAAAAACATTTACAAAAGAAAGAAATTTTGAATATGTCTCGCATTGTGTTTGAAAAATCATCAAGTGCTTTAAAACCCATTGAAAAAAAAGCTACCAATACATGTACGAAGCACGAGTAAGGTTCTTGTAAGGTTGGCAAAGAAGTTATAGGTGCGAGAGAGAAAGAGAATATTTCTCTCACCATGAAAATACTTTTATTAAATTTGACCATTACGATGTACTTTTGAATTTTAAATATATTACAGAGCTACTGCTTATGCTTGCATTATTATAAATATATTTGTAAAATCTATTTGTAATGATGAAAGCATAAGCAGTAGCTCTGTAATATATTAAAAATTCAAAAGTTATATATATATATATAAAGTTTTTATTTCTATAAATAAAAGTCACTTTTCAAATTTCACAAACTCACTTTAACATTAACTAACAATTTTTATATAGATTTATAGTAACAGTCACTTAGCTATGAATATTCTTGTTGAAAGAGTTTTGGAAACTGTTATAAACTAAAAATTTGTTGTATGGCTAGAATTCTTTGAAAAACAATAAAGTAAACACATGAACCGGCTTAAAAATGCCGACATATGAAAAGGGACATACGGGGTAATCTCAATCTACTAAATTTTTTTAAATTTCACTAACATTGTAGAAAAATTAATTTTTATATTTAATCCAATAATACGGTTTATAATTATGTATAATTATTATAAAATCTAAGAAATTTTAAATTATATTGGAGCAAGCAATTTCTTTTACGTTACAAACCTTCGTTGGCCCGTCTGCTGCGTTTATTACTAGTTCTATCGTATACAGTTGACTCCCCTGTGAACAATAGAAAACTTACTGCGAAATATTAATGACTATAATTTAAGAAGTGTTCCAGTAGTTGTAATTAAACCTAATTCTGTAAAATAAATAAATAAAATATGGTGTACATATTATTTCTATGATAATAGTGACATATAATAATTTTTTTTCCCCTCCCCTCGTAGTGCGCGAAATTAAGTGAAAAAGACAATATTATAAATTATTGAAATTAAACATAATTTTCTTTTCGTTTGTTAATTATATTTTTTTATTGTAAATTATTAAATTATTTACATTTAAAATTTTTAATTAACTATTAATAAAATTAAATAAAATTTCAATAATTAAAAGTAATGGAATAAATTACATATTATATAATTATTGCTAGAATTAATATAAATTATTCATTCATTCAAATATTATCATTCATTCGAATATTAATAATAATTTGTCAATATGCGTTTTTACTAAAAGTCATTAAGACAATTTTACAGAAACAAATATTTAATACTTTTAAGTTTATAATAATCTAAGATATGAACATCCATTGTTTTAATGTAATGTTAAAAAATGATAAAATTGATAATATAAACTAAATTTTTGAAAATATTAATTCATTTTAGTAATATAATTTTAAAAAATGTAGTTGTTTGTGATCTTATAAAAAAATACTTCAAATTATAGATTTTAATTATAATTTTAATGTTGAATATATGTATAAGCTGTTTCATTTCATTCTTAATGTGTAAGAAACTGCTCGTCTAAATGATAAAAAGACGAATGATATATTATACAATGTCACGTATGTAATATTGTAATCGCATACGCGATGAATAAATTGTACTCGCGTCAGTAAACGTAGACAAAACATTAGGAAATTGTCAATGAAGGAATCGAACTGAGTCGCGAGTAACGTGAAACTCGCGAGTAATAAGAACTTCTGAATTCGCCAAATTGTGAAAATTCAAGATCGAAGGCGATGATGAATACGCGGGGTCAATCGAAAGATAACACCGGTAACAGCTGGTCGAACGATAATCAAGCAGGAACACTCTGAGGGAGAATTTCCGGATTTTACAATTCTCCATACAGCGCAAGTAATAAGTAAATTCGAAGGAAACGTATGGGGATTCTTACTTCAGTTGGGAAATCGACTTCTAATCGGACACTTACAACTTCGGTTCGGATTTTAATATTCATCACTATTTTTTATATACAATCAGGACTTAGTTTTTCCACGACACGAACCTTTGTAATACACGTCACCTCATTTTTTCTCTCGTTCATTAAGAGATATAAAAAAAAGTTCAATATTAATTAATTCGCGTTTTCTTTATTGATAATTCCGAACCTTATAAAGGTCGCAACGCTTTGACCGTTTCGGCTAGGACAGAACGAATCCTGGAGAATAATTCGCGATTCAATTATTAAAGAATATATACAATTACGACTGCTTAAATGCGTAACAACAGGAAGAGTGTTATAAGAAAATAAAAATAAAACTAGAACGTATGTTTTTTCAACGTTTACAGGCAGTTTGAATGCATAATTAAATAGTTAGTTTTCCTTGATGGGACATTATTCATGTATTACTAGTTCAATTGAGCATTCCTCGGTAGATTAATTATGGTTTTGTTGGTTTTGCACTCTGTAATTCACACAACTTATATAGTATACTGTTTTTTTAAAAAAAAAAAGCTACCGTTTGAAGTTTGAAAATTCTATTTGTAGATAAATATGATCTGGTCTTTTCAAAGTAATATTTTTCTATTATTTCTAACTTCTTAGATACGTCACTTAATCTGGCACTTTCAAAAAATAAATTTTTTTTTTTTTTTGCATATTTCGCTAGTATACTATTTTGAATATATTTTCTCAAAATATAAAACGGTAAATAAATATTTATGACATGGATGATAATGTTCATGAAAATTTAATTTAAATAAATTTTCAAAGTAAAGTAAGCTTTGTATTTAAATAATTAACTTGATGCACAAAGCAGATACATTGCACTCATGAAGTTATTATTGGTTGACGTAGCTTTATTTTATTTATTTAAGTTTTTTTAGCATTTTTTATGTATTATTAATTAAACACTGGTATTATTATTATTATTATTATTATTATTATTATTTATTATTTTATTATGTATAAAGTATATTGTAAAAACATATTTAATATTTTCACATCACATCACATAATTATATGAACTTGAGAATTAATTTACTTAGTAAAACATTTATAATAGTTATGTGGTAATATAATCTAAATTAAAAAATAGCATGATTCTTTTGTATTATTAATAATTAAAATATGCAAATGTAATAATAACTACAAGGTAAAATGATTGGTTTATAAGTAGAATTATTTCATATTTTATATCTTTTATAAAAATTAGGGAAAATGTTTTTATTTTTCCTATTTTTATTTAATATATTAAATATATTAAATGCAATTGAAAGTTTAATTTGGAGTAAAAAAGATCAGAACTTTATACCATTATTCAACTTTTCTACTTTTTCAGAAATACAAAATGTACGTTTACAAAATATCAAAGAATTAGAAAATCATAATTTTCAAAAAGAAACTGTTACTATTTCGTATTATTCAGTAAGATATCAATAACTTTCTTAATTTAAATATGTTTATAAATATATTGACTTTATTTTATGTTTTTTATTATTTGTAGGAACCAAATCTTGTTAGCTTTACTCATAATAATACAAAATTATCTGGAGTTTGTGGTGACATTTGGACCGTACTTGCTGAATACTTAAATTTTACGTGTGTAATTTAAAAGGTTTATTTATATGTACAAATTATAAAGTAATCTTAAAGATAAAAAATCATTTACTAAAAAGTATTCGTTAATTTAAAATATAAATAAACTTCAATTTTCATATTTATGGTTAATAGATTAAATCAAGTTTTTTTTTTTTACTGTATAGTTAAAAAATTGTTTCTTTTTTTTAATAAAGCCATTTTTGCACTACATTCCGTGTTATTAAATTTTTAAATATTTATTTGTGTTTAATACAATAATTTAAATGCATATGATATTTCAATTCAATGAAGTTTGTAAAAAAAAATAAATGTATACATGTATATAAATTTTAATACCAATGGAAAATAAATAATTTTTCGAAGAAAAATTATTTCTAATATATAGTTTAGTTCCGCTTAATCAAAAAGAAAGACAATACGGTTCTCAGATCGATAACGGTAGCTTTGATGGATTATTGGGATTGATACAACAAAATAACTCACAAATAATTGCTAGAAGTGGAGCCTTCCCAAACAATTTACCAGTATTAGAATATACATTTCAATTGTGGAAAAATCGGTTGGTAATAAATCAAAATAAAATAATTATTCGTTATTATTATAATAAATATTTTATCCATTAATTTTAAATGTCTAGAAAATGAAATTTTATATAAAATATTTCTTAAACTTCAGTTATGCCATATATATACGACCAACATTGAAACAGGATGATTTATGGGTGTATCATTTATTTTCTAAACGTCTTTGGTATTTATTTATTATTTTTTTACTTATCTTAAGTGTAGCAGGTTATATCGAAGAAAAATATACAATTAACTCGTTTGTAGAAAAAATTCATTATAATCTTATAGATCATTTATTTTATACGATTGCAATTGCATTTTCACAAGGTTTGTAAATATAATAATTTCCCATATTAATAAATTATTTCCGTATTTACTTAATGATTTTATAAATTGTAAATTTTTGGAATTTTATATACATATTTTAACAACTATTTATATATTAATTATAACAATTAATTCAGTTTTTACTTTTTTTTTATTAAATGCTTCATATTCAATTTGTATTTATAAATAGATATTAAGTTTTACTAAAAAAAAATAGATTAAATAAAAGTAATTGAATATTTATTGAATATGTGGAGATATAAATGACCTAGAGTTTAATAAAATAATCTGTTTCAACATATTGGTGTTCCCTCATAAAGTGTATCATTCTCAAAAATAATGTATTCGGAAAATATTTTACAATATTGATTTAAAAAATTCATTTTTCGGTTATAGCTTAAAATAAATACATTTGCAAACAAAAAATGGAATTAGGATTATTGAATTAGGATATATAATACAAGATACTAAAATTATATCGTAGTTAAAATAATTTATACATTCTTTTGAAAGATATTTTTTAATGTTCATAATTAAAATAAACCATATAATCTTTATATAGAATAAAATAAGTTATAATAATTTAATGAATTGAGTTGTTATGATTGTAATATTAACATATATTGATACCTTTTAATTTTATACTAATAGTTGACATAAAAAGTTGAAGTAAAATTTAAATAAATGTTTTCAGAACTATTGTTTCAATAATATAATGCAAAAATGTATAGCACTTTTAATGTTATCATATAATACAAATTTAACTTATTAACAAATAATATTTATTAATATATTTTTATAAATAAATTTAGCTTGCATTCCCTCAAAACTTTATCGAAAGTCCAAAATATACTTTTGTACAAGTACATTTTCATGGATATTATTAATTGCATTTAGTACTCATGCAATTAATCACATGATGAAAAATAGGTTCCATTCTCCATTTACTGACTTAAAAAGTTTACTTCAATATAGCAAATATCAAATAATTGTTTTTAAAGGTTCAATGGTACATACAAATTTTCAGGTGAAGAAATGAATAGATTAAAAATAATGTAATTAATTAATATTTTTCAGAGAAAACACAATTAGAAACATGCACATATAATTTAATAGAACTTAATAACAATCAATAATATTAAAATCAAAATTTTATCTATATAACGCGTATTTAATATTTTTTAAGCTAAATAGTAATTTAAATTAATCGATAACTTAATTATATGAAGTATATTATATGTACGTATATAATTTAAATTTTTTAAAAAATATAGATATAGTTCATTAAACTTTAACTATAAACAAAATATTTATGTATAAAGAATTTATTAATATGATTTATTCAATAAATACTGGCGTGTATAAAATCGAATTTATTTTTAAAAATTAGTGTTTGACGAAATAAAACATTTCATAATTTTTTTGTTTTTTAAAATACGTAGAACTTATTCTTTTAATTAAATAATTATTTTCGATTATGTTTATGTATGTAACATTTAACGAATTTTTAATTTCTATTCATACTTTGATAATATTATTTATTATTATTATTGCTATTATTATTATTATTTATTTATTATATAAAAAGATAAATTAATCTGCAGTACAAATTCAGGTATAGTTGTGTGAAACACCTGACATAGCTTGTATACTTTTCAGGCAATTTTTAAATGGGTTTAAAAAAATATAAAAATGGTATTGATTTTAACTATGTATATGTATATATAACTATGTCTTAATATATATATTTAAATCTCAAGAAGAACAACATACTGTTGACAAAATGTCCGTGAAAAAATTAACACTATTTTTATATTTGTTTCAACACACTCGGTCAAGGATCCCTATACTTGATAGTATACAATTTTTTAATTGTATTATATATAATATCATATAATAATGGTATTTTAATTATACCTTTTAAATATTGTAAATAATTTTTTTTTAGAATGAAATTAAACTATTAAAACTTAATCATAATAAACGTATAAACTACTATTATACATCTACATCAAGCGAGCTTTACCAAAAAATTTGTTTCTCTGAAATAAAAGCTTTAGCAATATTTGAAGCGGAGGATCATTACAAAGCTATTGGTAAATTCATTTGTAAATTGGTTCCATTAAAAACTTCTTATTTTGATGCTTGGATAGTATCTGGAATAAAAAGAGGATACCGATATAAACGCAGTTTTGATAATGGGTATATTAGAAAAATAATACAATTAATAAGTATTAAGTAGTCAATAAAGTATCAATAATTAATAAGTAGAACAATAAAATTAATATAATAAAAAATATACAATAAGTAAATAATTAAAATTTGCTGGTTGTACTATAATTAAAAAGTTTAATTAAAATGGATTTACAATTATAATTTTTTATTAATAAATTTAGTTTAAGTTCAATTTTTATAAAATTTGTTTGCACTACTTCGTATTAAAATTAAAATTGATTTGAACTAAGATAAATTTCAATAAAATGGAATATATTCACTTTTATATTATTATAACAAAATATATATTATATAAATATAAATAATCTTATCTTTTTATAGAATAATAAAGTTGTATGAAAGTGGTATCTTATCTAGAATTAAAATTCAATGGTTTAATTGGAATTTCAATGAAAGTATGGATATACCCTTTAAATCGATTGATATCAATCAGGTCTATTTAATACATATGATATTATTCGCAGGGCTTATTTTATCTACTTTAATTTTCTTAATTGAATATGTAATGTATTTTAAAAATGAAATATTTAAACAAAAAATTATGAATAATGAAATTAGTCCATAATTTATTAGAAACTACAATTCATTTGAAATTTGTTTAATGCTTTTAAAAAATGTTACATCAAAATAATATATTCTTATTTAATGTTAAATAATTTAGATAGTATAACTTCGAAATATATCATAATATTAAGTTATAATTATTAATTAAAATATTATTAGGATTTATTTCATCTATTATTTAAATGAGGTCTGTCATAGCTTATTTATAATTACAAATAGGTCACGTTTAATAAAAACCTTTAAAGAACTCATGCAAAATAATAATCTGTTAAAAAATTAAAATATAAATTTTTACTGAATACTAATAATTATAAAAATTAGAAGTATATGCTTTCGAATTCCCTGATATCAATATAAAAAAATTTTAGATGATTTAAATAATATTTTTCATATTCTATAAACATTTCAAATATCTTTGATATTTGAGATATTTAATTTTTTTTATGTAAAAAATAAATAAACTTAAATGAATTAAGAAATAATTCTTCTCGAGGGATCTTATTTAAAAGAATTATAAATTTTTTTATTATTAATTATATATTTTTTCATAATATTTTTGGATAGAATTTACTTTCGTTGTTCGATATTTATTGAAAATTACAATATATAAATGAACAATAACTAATGTAAATAAATATATAAAGAGTAAAATATATTACTTGAAGTTTTTTAAATTAACATGAAAAATTATATTGCATAATTACAATTTAAACTTGTATTGAAATACACATTTTTTTAGTGGCAAATATACATAATTTTATAATTTTATTTGGTTTTTTGTTATATGAAATATGAAGCATCTGTATTAAATAAATTCATTAATTTTATTATGTATTTGTAAATGTTATCCATCATCCTATCTATTATTTGTGTGAATAATTAAACTGATAAATAGTATCACAGAACTAATTATTTTTTCAGTTAATCTCTCCTAAATTTGATTTTCCATTATTCCATTAAATTTTATAATTATAATTGTTATTGTATTTTTTGTGTAAATTAATTTCACCTTCAGCATATACTTTATTTTTTAAAATATTAATTTTTATAATAACTAAATAAAAAAACATAATTAAAAAAAATAATTGATATTAAAAATAATATAATATATTAGAAAAATATTTGATAAAACTTAAAATCAGATTCTTGAATCGGATCTTCGACATCTGTTATCTCTAAATAGAAAAAGAAAATAATTATTATAATAGTTATATATATATTATAATATTATAACACTTTTTCAAACCCATAAACGAATTTATACTAAGCTATAAATAAATTTTTACCACGTAAAGTTGTTCCAACACTAGCTTCATTATCCCAGGTTAAAAAATTGAAAACACGCTTCGTGCGAAAATAAATTCTGCGATTATCGTTGATCGAAAAAAAAAAAAAATCGGACACTCACGCAAATTTTCCAACCTTTCCAAAAACGCTGCCATTAATAGTCAAATAAAAAAAATTCAGCATGGATACTTTTATAATACATCATGTATAATTCATATATTCTTCAACTTCTTGTTCTCTTCTCTACATAGCTTTCCTTGCTTGCTCGTAAAAACATTTTAAAAATATTAATAAGAAATTAATTCATGAATGTTTCGAGTGAGATTATTAAACATAATAAATTACAGTTTTTTCACCACTTTTTTATATGTTTAATTTACTCAGTTTACTGTTTCTTTATTAATCATCAAAGATTTCTATGGCTTATTTTAATACGTTAATTACTATTATCTAACATGAATTCTATTTCAATTATTATTACATACCAATAAGAAACATTAATGTTTTTAATCACATAAAATATACAAATTTACTCTATATATAGATACAAATTCATTTACATAAAATTAAATTTTTTATTTAATTTATTTTTAAAAAATTAAAAATTCCAGTAGAAAATAAATATTAAAAACATTTATATTTATTTTTAGTGTTCTATTATCAAATATTATTTCAATGTAATCATTTCGAATGAAAATAGAACATTTTAGTCAAAAGAATGCTGAATTTCATCATGGAAATAATCAGTATATTTTCAATGTAAAATTCCCTGTTTAAATTTTATATAAGTTTTTAGGTACATTACTAAATTTTTTTTGAGAATTATTTAAAAGTAATTTAAAATTTCTTCGACTATTAAATGTTACTCAATATCTTGAATGGTGTTCCTTTTTCATCAAATGAGATATGTTAATGTTTTCGATGAAAAATATATCCAGTATGATAATTTTTTTACGTTATTTTTGTCGACACTGAAATATTTTAGTCTACACATGAAAATAAAATTCTGTGTTCTAAATTTGCGTATAAAAGAGTGCTAGATTCTTCTATTCCTATTTTAATAAATGAGAAATCTTAATTAAATTCAAAGAATAAGTATATTGAAATGAATATTAGAATATTTTTATAAATTAAAATATACTTCAAGAAATTATTATATACTTTATCTACATTAAAAAATTAATTTATGTGCATAATTTAATATTTATAAAACCAATAAAGAATAAAAAATAATGATATAGATAATGTGTTTGATAACAAAAACGATACTGTTAAGATTATTATTTTTTAATTTGAATAATTTATAGAATAAGTTAATTTCAAGCTTTTTTGAATTGTTAGTAATTATCGCTATAATATCATTATTTGTAAATTAATGAAAATAAAATATCAAAAAAAGTAAAGGTTAATAAAATATTAAAAATTAATCAATGTTCAATTTATATTTAAAAATTTAAAGCAAAGAATTATCTAAATTAAATGGTTTAATTATTTTTCAATTTTTAATTTTATGAAATCAATTATTATTTATAAAATATTTTACTTTGAAAATTATTTTTATTTGATTGATTTGTATTTTATTTTTAAATTTTAAATAAAAATTTGCTGAGAATCTCATAATAAATTTTATAATATTAAATATAAAAATATTTTATGTTTCAGTATTTAAAAGACGAAGCAAAAAAATTAACTTTATTAATTTAATATTATTTTGCACTTAATAAATTCTTTAACTATGATAAAATTGACAATTTCTAATTCATGAATATATAAAAATTATATTGTGTTAAAAAATTTTTTTTATTTTTCTATAATTTTTATCTATGACGAATTCTTGGATAAAAATTATGATTGTCTAAAATTATTGTTATTATTTTACGTTTTTTATAATGATTTAGTTAGATCATCTGTAGACACTGAAGTTTTAGTTTTAGTTTTTAGACTTTAAAGAATATTTGATTAGAAAACTGAAAAAAATATATTTTTATTCTCTAATAAGAAAAGTGAATAAATAATTTGTGCGGAAATGATGTAATGCATTTTAATTTTACTCTTGAATTTTATATAATGTACATTGTATATTATTTACTATAGAAAATAATTTTTCTCTAATAAAAAATCGATCAAAAAGTAATAATCAAATATATAAAATCAAAAAACAAATTCCCTTTTTAAAATATAATTTCTGTCCTAAAATTTCTATTAAGTATTTTCCTGTTTTAAATTCTAATATATATTTAAATATAATATTAGTATTTAACATTTTTATGTCAAATAAAAAAATATCTATAAATTAACATATATTATAATTATATCTTTGTTACTAAATATAAATTACTTTTTTTATTAATGAATAAATGAACTCAAATATTTATGTTTTATTTTGATATTTAATTATAAAAATTTTAGAAAAAGGTAGTTAAAGAGAAAATGATTTAATTTCTAAATATTTAATATGAAATTTAGAAAAATATTAGTTAAATATAATTGAATGTAGTGCAAATGCGATTGCAACATATAGTGCACATTGAATAATATTCTACATTAAATAAATAATATTCTTTAAGGAATTATAATTATAATTTATTAATTTTGGTATGAAAAATAAATTTAAAAAAAAATATATTCAGCATTAGAATACAAAATTTTTAATTAGCAACATAAATTTTATGATTATAAATAAAAATTATTAAAATATAATAAGTTTACTAAATTAAAAAAACATTAAAGAAGAACAATATTTTTTGTAATTGATGAAAATTAAATTTTTTGATATATAGTTCAAATCAATGTCATTTCTAAATTTATAGAATTTAATATGACCAATTACTATTTAAAAATTAAAATTTTTGTTATGGGTTAGTAAAAGAAATACATTAGCAAATATTTACTTTAACTTGGTAAAGTAACCTGCATCGTAAAAATAGATATTTATCTTCAGAATTTAAATATTAATAAATTCAACAATTTATAATTTACTATGTAAATATTATAATCGTATAAAAAATTTTTTTATATTTTTTAAAAATTTTATTTATAATATTATTATTATGTCGCTAATAACCACGATGTTGATGCGATAAAAAATAAATAAAAAAAAAAAAATATTAGTATTAGAATGATCATAATAATTTTATAAATTAAATCAATAAATATATAAATATAACTTTTAATATAAAAATTGTTGAAATTATGTTTGCTGTATGTTAAATTTAAGCTGTATTTATGTAATTTCTTAGAGACTGTATATTTAGTTTATATATCATTCATTAAATTAATATTATAAAATACTAATACTAAACATTTAAAAATACTAACAATAAATAATACATGTACATATGTGTTTAAATGTAGTCTTCTTGATTTATGTATTTGTAATGACATAATTATGTTAAACAATTTGTATCACGAATTTTTTATTAATTTTATTACCAGATTTTAATTTAATTTCTCTTGTATAATTAATATTTCATTCAAACATTTTAATTTAATACAATGTTTTTTATTTAATCCTATCTATGTTTAAATATATAATATTTTGTGAATTAATATTAAAAATTGAAATATTATTTTTCATAGATGTATTATATTAATAAAAAATTTTAATTTGAATAAACTATAATTTATTAAATTAATAGCTTTAATACCAATTTAATCATTTCATTTTAAATAAAAGAAATGAAAAATATAACTTGTAAAAATTTGTGAATGATATTAATATAAAAAAAATAATAAAATTTACATTTTTTAAAACAATTATTTTTTACTATCATTTCTTATAACCTTAAAAAAAATAGATTTAGACCTATTTATTGTTGTCATTTAGTCTACAAAGCATAACATGTAAAATTTGAAGGATAGGAAAAGAATAAAAATCAAATACCTCTAGTATAAAAAGGATGTAGTTCTGTGATACAAAATTTATAAATATTCACTTAGTGTGGATAAAAGAGAAATGGCATGGGTAAATTATCTATGACAGTAATGAAAGTGAGTCAGTCTCCTTCTGAATTCTGAAATGATGTTACCGTCTTATAATTGTCTTTCAGCTTAGTCATTTCTAGTAATTTTTATTACTTAGAAATAAGTTTATGTAAACAGTACATTTTTAGTGGTATAAACATATTTATTTTTATTTTTAAATATTATTTAAAAGGGTATAGATATTATATATACACTATGGTAATAAAGTAAATTTGTAAATATTTAATTTTATCAGAAATATCTTTCTCAACTAAGAATTTTTGCTTCTGCATAAAAAGATTAGACGTTATGAAATTATTTATCTAAAAAGGCCCTTATGTAGTAAAAGCAGTGAAAAATAATAACAACATAAATAATAGAAATAAGAATATTAAATAAAATTTATTTTTTAAATAATAAATTTTAAATATCAAATATATTTAAAAAATAATTACTAAGCATCTATAATTTAGAAATAATTACAAAAAAATATCAAACAAACAAAAATAAAAAAATGTATGAAAAAGAAAAAATAAATTTAAAACAGTTTACGGATAATTTGTTAAAAAAATCTTAAAAAATATTTCATATATATTTATAAAAGATATAAAAAATCAAATTCATAAAAATATATAATTTAAAAATAAAGCAAAAACTAAAAAAATTTAAAATTGTCAATAATTAAATTATTTATTATTTTATAGAGTTTTATTTAAATTTTCAATATTTCAGATCTTACACAATATTATATATTTTATAAAAAATATATATTTTATTTATTGAATTAAAAGTTAATTTTATTAAAAAATAGCAAAATATATAGATAAAATGTGAATAATTCTGCATTTATATAATGCTTTTAAGCATGTTATATTTGAACAATAAATGTTTATTAATAATTAGATATATTTTATTCTTTTTTTAAATAGTTATTCTGTTTATCTTTTTAATATTTGTATTAGTTATATGAAAAGCTAATTATATGTACAAGTAATATTTAAATTTTTAACTCTATAATAAAATAAGTAGAAATTTAATAATGCATCTACTGTTCAACAAATGAAAGGATGTATTATAATGTATTATAATGTATCATAATGCTTGCATAAACTTTAATAGTTTTCAAATATTTATTTATGAAATTAATATAAAATATTTTTTTTTAAATATTTTATTACCCATAATATAAATTTTTATTCTGCTTGAAAGATGGAACTAAACGTAACTTTAAATGAATAAGAAAATATAATTATAACATATTTTATTAGTTAAAAATTTTTATATACTAATAAATAATTTAAAAAAATGTTTTACCTCTTATTTATAAAATATATGTATAAAATTTTGTTTTTTTTTTAAGACGATATCAGTATGTTTTTATCCAAAAAAAATGAACTTTATCAGATGTGAGTGATTCTTTATTATTCTTTACTTTAAAATGAACTATAAATACATTTTCAATTTGATGTACAGTATTAAAAATAATATTTTTTTCTTCTGACTTCAGCAAAACTTAAACAAATTGTGAAATATTTTATATACTTATGGTACAGCTAAAATTGTTTTAAAATAATATATTTAAATATATTTAAGTTAAAATATGTATTTAATTTATTTAATTTTTATAAGTAGATTGTTTAATGAAAAATATTATATACAGCTATAAACATTATTTTCTTTAAAAATTTAGTATTTAATCAATTACATTAATTTATATTAAAAATATTTTCTAAAATACATATATAAATTACTTATATATTTAAAAATCTAGAAAAAATTTGATTTGATTCTATAGTTAAATATATAAAAATATTTTAAAGATCAAAGAACTTCAAATAAATCTATTTTTCATCAATTATTTTTTGATAAACTCTAAAAATAACTAACTTGAAAAAACTAATTAAAAAAATCCGAATACCAAATTTGTATGGATTTTTTTTAAAAATGACAATAGGATATCTATGTATATAAATTTAAATTGATAATATAATATTAATTATTTATTTATAATTGACTAATTGTATATCTCTACAAAAAATAAATTGAGTAAATAAATTAAAAATATTTTTTAAAATATTAAAAAAGTAGTAATTTTAAGATGTATCATTGAATTACAGTTTCTTTATAACTTAATTTAATATTTTTTGGGAAGTCCTCTTAAAAAATATAAAACAAAAGATTATGAAATAAATTCAAAATTTCTATTATATGAAGTAATTGATAATCTGTTATTGAAAATTATTTATTTTGTGTGGTAATACTTTAAAATTCATTTTCATTTTTTTAATTATAATACTAAATCAAAATGTATGTAACTTTTTCAGAATGTATATAATTTACATAAAAACAAATGTTATTATTCCCCAAATGATTATTTACTTAAGAACTCTGTTAAAATAAAAGTTATCATATTCTTTTAATCATTACACAGATTCTTTTATGTTTATACTTAATTTTTACTCAAATTCATGAAATTTTTTTTCGATATTCAATAAAATAAAATATCCTACATTTTTATTTATGATTTTAAAAAATTTAGTATGGATTTTTATTTTTTAATAAGTAGACATTCTAAGTAAAATTTTTTGATGTTTACTGTTCTAATGCTTTGAAATATTCCTTTTTAAATATAAGGTAATGTAAATTTATTTAAATTATAAAAATTACTAATGTTTCATGATTAATTTTTCAATAAAGTCAAAGTTCATAGGTTTAAATTTGAAATTAAAATTTTTTTGTTAAATTATTTCAATATAATTCGTCAATTAATAGACATCAATTATACAAATAAATAAATTATATATTAATAATATTAAAATATATTTCTAATATAAATAATAAAATGAAATATAAGTTTATTTTTAGATTTAATTTGCAAATAAACTTAATAAAGCTATTGATATGTGCCAATATATTAAATTGTAAAATCTATAATAATATAAAAATGTTTGCGTAAGCCAGTTAAAAGTTAACTATTTTCCTCCTTCATCATGCAAATGAGATTACATCAAATTTAAATACAACTCGAATGAACGACTGGTATAATAAACAGAATTTTATATCGAAAATCTGCCCTTTCCAATCGTTATTATACGACCTGGCCTCGACCGAGAACCTGTGTGGTTACTTTGTTTTGAAGTCCAAATAATGAATATTCAGAAGTTTGTTAGAAATACAAGATAGATCACGTACGCACATTCCGATTTTTTAAAATGCAATAAAATAATGCAATTATTTCAATGAATGAAAATATGTATTAAAAAACTAATTTATTAATTAAAATAGAGTAGTTCACATTTGAAGGCTATATTCAATTTCAAAATCAATGATTCAAAATTGTTTTACTAGATATATATATATATATATTTATAATTTATATAGTCTTATTTATTTATTGTACCTAAATACATTCATATAAATACATGTCTAAATATAATATGTTCTAGTTATATATACGTGTTTAAATATTTTATTAATAATTAATAGATTATATTAATTATATATATATATTATATATATTATTTTTTTTAAGTTTTTTTTTTTAAATATAAGCTTTTATTATTCAAGAATTAAAATAAAAATTTATTTTATTTGAATTCAGTTTTAAGTATAATTTTATAACTAGTTGCGATTTTGTAAAATAAATGAAAAAGAAATTTATGAATGATAACAATTATAATAATATTGTGCACGTATAGAACAACAAATACGTTTTGTAAATAGTTTATTGTTTATTTATGTAACATATGTTATATTATATTTAGTTTTTCAAGTTCAAATTTATTTACATCTACTTAGATTTCATTTCAAATTTATTTCTACTGCACAATATATAATTGTCCTATAAATAAAAAATTTTTAATTCATGTAAAAATTCAATAATTATAAATCATTTAACATAAATTTTTACATCATTAATATGATTGATTTAATATTATATATTTGAAAATAAATTAAGCTTATACTATACTATTTTTAATTATATGTAATATTCATGATAATATTTATACACAAACAAAAATTCGTATTATTTATTTTATATTCTTGGTTTTTATATTGATTTTAGGTATAAATTAATGTTAACTGAATTAAACCAATTTATTTTAAATGAAAATATTCCGTAATATTTCTAAAATATCTTTTATGTTAAAAAAAAAATGATATTACTATATTTTATTAAAAATTTTATTTTAATTTATGTATTAATCAAATAATGATTATACTATAATTATAAACTATTATTATATGATGAAAATATTTTACATTGAAATTGTGAATATCTAATATTTTAATATGTTGATAAATTCAGTTTTTTAATTAAAATTTTATTATTAGAAATGTATAATATTTTTTCAAAAATTATTAAAACATAGTTATTATTATATATTATTTTTAGATTTGTTATTACATCGTATAATCTTTAAATTTATTATTATATCAAATTATGTTTATATTGTAAAAATCAACCATAAGATTATTGGTTTAAAGTAAAATATGCTATTCAAGGTTGTTAAAAATATAGTATACTATTTTTTACTTTCTTTGAATAACCTAAAAATATTCAAATGAATTAGATTATTATATATAATTAAAATTTAATTAAAAATTTTATTATTATTTTTAATGCGTATTTAAATTTTTTAATAACATAAATTTCAAATGTTTAATTAAGTAAATTATCATTAAGTTATTTTTTTTTAAATTGATTTTAATTTAATATTCAATTTTATTAAATTATAATTTTAATTAAAATATAAAATTATGTATTAATAACATAAATAATATAAAATTGTAAATATATATATTACTACTTAAATTAAAGATTTTGGTGTTTTATTATATAAAGTATTCATAGTCTATTATTATAAAATATTATTAAAATTATTATTTTAAAAAAACATAGGTAATAAATAATATTTGTAAAATATCTTTATAGTAATATCATTTAAATACTAAATTTTAATGTAGATCTTTTTAATTGTTCAGAAATTATATTTTATTTAATTCTAATAATTTAGAACTAATAATTTATTTACTTAATAAATAATTATTTTTCATTAATTATAATTTATATATAGTATAAAATAAATAAATTTAAATTTAATTAGGATAAATAAGGAAATACTTTTAATTCAAATTATACATGGACTATTATGAATAGAATTTATTATTTATAGTGTTAAAATTATGTTAAAATCATATGATTAGGCATATAAATAATTTTAAATTCATTGGAAAAATAAATCAAAAAAGTAAATTTAAGAATAAAGAAATCTTAACTTAAAAAATTTAATAAATGTATATTTAAATACAAATTTATTAGAAATTTTTCTTTCAATACTATTTATTACAAATCATAAAATACTAATTTTTTAATTTACATAAAATGTACCTTTTAGTATGTTTTATTTATAAGGCTAATAAGGTTTTCAATAATTTACATGTCATCTATTTTGGCAATTTTATCTATTTTTCAATTATAAAATTAAATTATATCAAAATAAACTATGTGTGTCAGCAATAATTTTTTATTTATAGAACAATTTTAAATAATCTAACACGAATTGAAAATTTTATTATTACCATACCACAAATACATTATTTGTTTAATGAAATTAAGAAAAATTAAAATTTGTTTATTTTTATCACATACACATAAATAAATATTAATAATAAAATTTACATTATGTTATAATAATATTTACTTATACATGTGTAATATATAATGTAAATAAATGTTAGTCATTTCTTATAATTATTCATAAGAAACTAAAACCATTGCATATAAGTACTAAATATAATTATTAACAAAATAAATATCATAAGAATATATCATTAATTAAAAAATAAATTAGAACTCTTCGAAATTTATTAACACGCAAACAAAATTAAATTGCCATTTATTTAAAAATAATAAATAGAAATGTAAGTGTATTAGTATATATTAGTAAATATTTTATGAAATATACATCCGTACATTGCTACTGATTATAAGTGTTTGTTTTTTATGAATATAATGGATATAATGACGAATATAATCATATTATATGCATTATAAATAGAAATATTGCAATAGGTATTATCTACATTTGTCAAATATTTGATTTTGAATATATTTGAATTGATGAAGAGTAAATTTATATCTGTTCATCAAAATAACGCAACTAGAAAATTTAACTAAGTACTATCATAGTCGAATTGGAGGGGTAAATCTATCCGCCATGATACCATCGAAATGTTTACACGCAAGAATTCATATTTAAGAGCTGTTTCGTGATGCTAGATGTAAGATTAACACATGCTTTCGATACGATTACATCGTCGCCATTAAATTTTGTCTTAAAATTATTGTACGCAATACTTAAATTATAATTGTTATGATATTAATAAAATAACTGAAAGCGAATTTTAAGAAGTGTGATATTAGTATAATTATTTAATTAAAAATGTAAAATACTGTGCAAGTGAAATAAATGTTAGAATAATAACTAAATATTCATTTTTAAACATTGATTTATTATTTAAGAAAAAATTGTGAATTTTATAAAAACCGAAAGTGAGTTTTATTATAATATATTTTTATTTATTATTAAATTTTTCTTTTTCTTTTCTTTTTTTTTTTAAGTAAACAAATTTTATTTACGATGTAATTAAAGAAAAATTTATATATATTTTAATCAAATTTGAAACTTAAATAATTTGCTAAAAGTTTAGATAATCTGCAAACACATTATTAAATATTGCTTTTAAGAATGTTTATGTTTGTAATATAAATTCTACCAATTGTTAAATAATTTTAAAAATAAATTGTTTAGGTTCTTTTTTAAAATGGCTCCAAATATTATTGACGGGTTGCTTAATTTGACAAAAGATGATAGAGATAGTTCGTTTTTAAAAGTTGCAAAAATAAGGAAACAATCAAAGGTTTTAGAATCGAAAGATATTTCAAAAAATAAGGAAGAATTGAAACAGGAATGGTTTTTTTTACAAAAGGATATTAAATGGCGTAATGTTGTCTTAATAACAATATTTCATGCAATAGCAGTTTACGGATTCTTAACAGTTCCTTATATTCAAAAATGGAAAACTTTTTTATGGTGTAATTAATACAATATTATTATTTAAAATATTGAAAATTTAATTTATTTGTTTATAACGTATTTTTATATTTAGCATTAAGTAACGGATTAATGGCTGCATTTGGTATTACTGGAGGTATTCATCGATATTGGACTCATAAATCGTATAAAGCTAATACAACGTTAAAAATTATTCTAATGATTTGTTATGTTGCAGCTGGACAGGTGATTTACGTTATTATTAATTAAATACGACATAATAAAACTGTTTATAATATTAACTGTATAATACGTATAATAATATAAAAATATGATCGTCAGAAATTATTATTTAATTTAGCTTTGTAAAAATTAATTTTATTTTACGTAATTTAAATAAAATTTTAGAATTCGATGTATGACTGGGTTAGAGATCATCGTGTGCATCATAAATTTTCGGAAACTGATGCAGATCCACATAATAGTAATCGGGGTTTCTTTTTTTCTCATGTTGGATGGCTTATGCTTAAAAAACATCCTGAAGTAATCAGAAAAGGAAAGCAAATAGATATGAGTGATATTGAAAACGATGCGGTAGCTACATTTTGTCAAAGGTAATAAAAAAAAAAATCCATTCATGATTTTTATAAAAATTAAAATAATTATTTATATAAATGCTTTTTCAATTCCTTCTAGACATTTTATATTATTGAAACTTTTGATTTGTTTTGTTATACCAATTTTAATTCCTGTTTTTTGTTGGAATGAAGAATGGTACTATGCAATTATATTCATGATTTGTCGATACGTATATGTTTTGAATGCAACGTGGAGCGTGAATAGCTTTGCCCACTTCTTCGGTAATAAGCCTTATGATAAGTAAGTTGAACTTATATGTATGTACTTTTTCAAATATAAATATGATTTATAAAAAAGTAAACTTTATTTACATGGAGAAATAATATTGAAAAAATATTGAAAGAATTTTTCTGAAAAAGCAAATCATAATATTATTTAAAATTTGAAACATTTTTTATTTGCATTTTTTAACTTTTAAAAAGAAAAATTAAAAATATTAAAAAATATCAAAAGAAATTACACTAATAAATTAATATTACAGTTTAATATTAAATTTTTGTTTCTATTATAGAAGTATCGCACCAGTAGAAAATAAATTTGTTTCCTATCTTTCGTTGGGCGAAGGCTGGCATAACTACCATCATGTATTTCCGTCTGATTATCGAGCAGCTGAAATCGGAGGTGGACGTTTTAATTCCACAACAAGTGTGATTGATATGTTTGCAAAAATTGGTTGGGCATATGATCTTAAATATCCTTCGGAATCTCTCATAACATCAACAATCAAAAATCGAGGTGATGGAACACACGTAGATTTTAAAATTGATGTACACGAAGATACGACATATTCATCAAACTAATCATATGATAAACACTCTTGTGATTCAATGAATATAATGATGGACTTAAATTATTAATTTACTTTATTCAACACTTAGATATTATCTGTTTAAAAACATTTTCAAATATTTTAATTTTGTATTTTATTTATTGCGTCATTTTTCTGTATATAAATTTTAAATTGAATTATTTGAAAGATAAAGTATTATAAACGACAGAGAATCTAATAAGATTTTTTCAAAAATATTTTGTTAAATTTATTGTGATATCAAATTTTTTTTACATTATATAAACTAATATAGTTAAATTTCATCACGTATCGGACTAATCTTAAAATAAAAAATTTTAAATTTGAACACATTAAAAGTAAATAAATGTAAAAAATCAGTAATTTTGTAAAAAAAAAGAGAGAACATTCTTGAAAACATCGACAAAATTTTTAATAAATACGAATATTAATAATTTTTATAATGTAAGTATTTTGCTAGATTCTTATATTATTATTAAAATGATTAAATTTAATTTTATAATGTATACATATTATTACTTAGGATTTTCTTTCTGACCATCAATATTTTCAATATTTTTTTGAATATTATTCTTTTTCTAATACTCTATTGTATTTATGTTTTTATTTATTATATTTTTTTTATTTTTGTTTTTATTTATTTTTTATTTTCTATGCGTTTGTATTAATTTATTTTGTATTTTAGTTATTATTAAATCTATTTATTTACATTCATACTGATTTTTATAACACAGATTTTCATTAATTACATCTCTAAATTTTGAATAGTTTTGTTAGAGCAAACGAGCATTCATTTTAAATCGTTTCAATGATTAACATTATATTTAAATACATGTGAATGTTAACATATTAAATGCTTGATTTATTATAGGTTAATATCTATTTAATTTTTATTTTATTTATAGCCTGTTTTATTACTTCAATTTAAAGTTTTACATTATCATTTATTTAAAATTAGTTTTTAACAATAAAAAATATGTTTTTCAAAATAAGTATTTTCTAGAAAATATTTTTGGAATATATGATGAGTTATAAGTTTATATACATATATATATACTTTAAATTTATTAATCAAATTTTTTTGATTAGATAATAATACAAATAATAATAGCATTAAATAATATTTGAAATAAATTTCTATATAGAAATATTCTTAGATTAACTTATATCCTATAATATTTTTTTTTGAAAAATTGTCATCAACAATATAAATTTGTAAAGTATGAAAAACAATTTAATATCTTATTATTCATGAAAATAATTTACAAAAAGGAAAATAGTAACTTATAATAATTATTTTTTAAATTATATATTGAATAATATTATATTTATTTTACAAATCCTGCATAAGTATTGTCTACAAATACAAACTTGTATTTTACCTTTACATTATTAGTAATTTTACAATTATAAGTGCACGTACCTTTTAAATATTCTTGTGAAATAATGTTTATACATATTATCTATCATCCTTTATATAAAAATAGATTTATATAGATATTATGAAGTTTAAACAATTAATTGAAAAGTTATTTTAAATTAATTAAATTAAAAAATAAAATACATATTTTATTAAAAAATCATCATTTATGTCAATTCATTTATTTCTATAAATACCATTGTATTAATTAACTAGAAACGTATTATTATAAAAATGAAATTATTAAAATATTATTTTTAATTGTAATATTATTTCATAAAAATATATAAACATTAATTAATGTACAATATATATAAGGTAATACAAAACAATATAATATAAGAAAAAATAAATTAATTACAAAAAGATAAAAATTACTTCAAATAATTTTAAAAATTCTATAGATCAAAGAAGTATATTTATGATAGTCATTATAAATAAATTAGCAATCTTGATCTCCATTTTCAAGTTAGTTGATATTGAATAATTTTATTATTTTTATAAAATTATACTTATACTCAAGCTATAATAGAAAAATGATGAATATTAAAGAAAAATTAGATTAAAAATATAAATTTACTTTAAAATACAATAAAACGTTAATCATTAATTGTCAAAATTAGTTGAATGAATTAAAGAAAAAAAAGTTTATAAATAATTATAGTTTAATTCTTCAAAAAATTTTTATTTGTGTTTTATTATTTTTTATATTCTTATTATAATATATACTTTTATATATTACTTTATATACTATATTTTATATATTATTATTAAATAAATATTATATTAAACTATATGTTTTATAAACTGAAATTTGATATCTTATACATTACCAAAAGGAATAAAAAAACAAATTAAAAAATATTTATATTTATTTTTGCTATTTTTTATGTATATAAAAATTTAAATATTTTAATATATAGAAAAATATAATCAAAATATTAATAATAAAAATTTTTGAAAAAAAATTCAATTTTATAGTTCTATAACACATTTTTAGGTAATTGTAGATTTTATAAAGGAATAATATAATGTAACAAAAGTATTAAATAGGATGAGTTTAGACTTTTAATATATATTCGAAATTTTATAATATGTTTTATTGTATCCATTATAAGGGTATGTATTATCACTACATGTATAATAAAAATCATGATAATTAATAAGATTATTTTTTTTTATATTATATATAACTAATATGTGGATTATGATTGCATAAGCATTAAAATAGAGTTTGTGAAAAACTTCATTATTATAAAGTTAATGAATTAACGCTTTATAAAATAAAAATATTAGAAAAATATTTACTGAATATTCTATTAGGAGATACTATTTATAAATTAAAATTTAAAGCTAAATCTTTTTTTTTTAGAATTTTTGGATTTTTGTATATTTATGTATATTTATATATCAATGTTATGTGGGTGATTATTTAAATAATAACTCCTTATATAAATATAGCACGAATAAACATTCACTTTATTTAATCATAATTTTTAACACTGTTGAAGTATATATATATATATGCAATAGTACTACGATGAGTAAAACCCACGCTTACAGTACAGTGATTTATATATGAATCAATGATACAGAAATCAGCGGCGTTGCCTCAGTTGGCGTCAACCTTGTATTCCCGAAATTGACGGCTAGTTCAGTGAATGATTATTAGGGGTGATAGTATTACGCATACACTTCAGGTTTCGCCGAAGCAAATGCATAACTTTAACAAAAATTTAAAACGTACTTTATTTAAAAAAAAAATTTCATTTACATTGATTGAATATAATTGATATTATTAATGTAGCCTACATTATTGATAGAATAATATTTATTATACTATTTTATCGCAGCCATTGGGATTTGATAACCTATTAGTATGATTTTGATTGTTTTCAAAATTTTTAAATATTAAATAAATATAATTATACGTATAATTATTTTAAAAAAGTATAAATTTTTTTTTAATTTATAAATAATCACTTGTTCATAATATTCTTAATTTATAGTATGACGAGGATATATAAGAATGATTTGAATGGAAAAAATCTTCAATTTGAAAATAATTGACATTTTTTTCTTTCTAAAGTCAAAATTTGTTCTTTTGGTCCAATAGGTATATTCTTTTCACATAATCCCCAACTGAAAATAGTTATTATTAAAAATTGATTTTTGATATTTTCAATATAATTTAAAAAGAAATTATATTTTTTACCTATTTCCTTTTCTATCTTCAATTAAAATTTTATCTATACATATGATTTCGAAGTTTTTAAACTCGGGTTTTTCTTCTGGTATTATAGGCTCGAATTTAATATGAACTTGTAAACTACTGATATTAGTATTAAATGATTCAAATTCAGCAGCTTTTATATCATAAAATGTTGGCTGTCGAGTTTTTCGATTATTCATACTTGATATAGGTGGTAAAGCTAATTGACTACAAATTGAAAAAATAGAAAGTACATTAAATTATCAATGACTTTTAATATATCAATATATTAGAAGTTAAAATTATATTTTTTTAACTGTGTCAGTTTAAAAAAAGAGAACATTTAATGTTATTAGATTATGGAATCATATATTACTTTATACAACTCCTATGAATAATAAATACTTAGTAGTTAATAATATAATTAATAGTGCCATGTTGTTAGTTTATCATCGTAATCGAGTATAATACTTACTCACAAATGACGTTAAAGAGCGTTTCTGAATTTCCATCTACTAATCTAATCCATAAAACTCCTAGAGGTCTGATATCATTTTCTGAAACTTTAACAATAGCTCTTAATGGATACCCGCAATATGGGGATTCAGCTCTGGTTGTCAAATAATACAATCCCGGAGGTCCTTTATCTGCTGCATAACCCATTTCTGGAGAGGCTATTAAATTCTCTTGTGCAAAACATGTTCCTGCAGAATAACTGCCGAATCGACGCTTACATGGCCAACTATAAAACTTACATTTACCTAATTGACTTTTCAAACTTTCTACAAACAAAAACCACGAGCGAGCGTGACTACAAGCTATGTGGATGTCTAAACTATTCTCTGTAAAACAATCGACAAACAAAAAATATTATTCAGTCGTACAACAATTGATTCGTAAAAATATGATAGTTGATTTAATAGTCTATTTATTTATTTTTTTAAGAAAAGTAATAGTTAAATTTTAATTATAAATATTATATTTAAGTATAATAATAGCAATGTACGTGCCATTTAAGTGTGACACAACTACCGAGTTTTTTACGTCATTGCATCCGGGCTGTTGTCTACCTCCATTCGGAAAAAAATCTATGTGTCCCATAGGCTTTAGTAATCCGAAACCATCAGAAAAATCAACTGATCCGTCACTGTGTATGATATCTACAAGTTTTGCGTCTGATGAATCTAACTTTCTCGATTTTTCTCTAAATAAGTGACGCCGAAAAAAGGGAGAGGCTGGATCTAATCCTGTAATCCGTCCAATCACAATACTTCGCTTCTTCAATACCTCGGAGGCGCAACCGGCTACATGTGCTCCTAAACTGAAGCCTACGAGGTGTATGTCATCTGGATTGACACCTAATTCTATTGCATCGAGTAAAATGAGACTTAATTGACGGCCTACAAGTTCTGTATTGGAGACAGCAAGACCATACGTGTTACCAGCTCCCTTGGCCCAATCCACAACTATGATATTAGCATCTTCCTATTTGGATGTTAATCGTTAACATTACTTTCTGCATTATTAATATTCCTATTTTGAAATTTTTATAAATTTCAAATTTATATACGCTTAAAACTATTATATTTGAAAGCTGACATGAGTAATTGCCTTCAAATTGATGAATATTAAAAAATTAAAATGATAGTTATGCGAGAAAAAGATTGTAATTTTTTCTGTCAATTTTGTCAATCAATTTTATAAACTATATTTTTTACACAATCATTCATTTATTTTATTGTCTTATAATATTTATTTTCATATTTAATAATTTACATATTATTATTTAAAACATTTCTCAATCTAAATTTTCTGAAACCAGTACATGGTAGTAGAAATTTAATTATTCTGCATTAAAAATGATTACAATTTTTTCCGTACTTTTATGTACTATATGTATCATATAATTATATAACTATTTGATATCAAAAATTTATATTACATCAAAAGTATAAAATTTAAACCTAATATTTACAAAAACATAATTTTTTCTGCTACATAGGTTAAACATAAATATTTTATGTATTGATTAATCTATTTTCTTCATATGTTATTTAATGTGGCGATTCATTCATTTTTTTCATTAAACGACTAAATTTAAAACATAATCTATTTATAATAAATTATTCTACAGAATCTTAACCAAAAGTAGTTTTTTTAAGTTTTATAAATATTATATTTTTATAATATAAATATCAAGCTCAAAAAAATAAAAAAGACAATAGCAATTTTTTAACAGTTTTTAACAATAGTGTAAAATCAAATTTTTTAAAAAATATCGAAATTATTTTTACTTAAATAATGTTCAATAAACAATAAATAGCATTAAAACAATGCGAAATTTTTTGTTGAATCGTTGAAAAATTAAACTTTACATATTAGTGTTTTGCAAATCATAGTGTTTTTTTTATTCAACAATATGAAAGATGTTTAGAATCATTCTTTAAAAACATCAATTTTAATATATATTGGAAATTTAATAATTTAAAATTTAATAATTTGATCAAAAGTTTTGAAGATAAATTTAAAAAAAATATCAAGTTAAAACTATCTAAGCTTACCAAATCGAGAAATGCATGTATACCAGCGATGGCTTCTTCATTATTACCATTGCCTTTATAACCGTGTATTATAACCTTCAGATTATTATTTTCATTAAAATTTGATTGATTCATTGAATGTAGTCGGTCACCATACTCCAATACATCAGGTTGTTTTATGTTTTTTCGTGTATAAAGTTGAAACTGTGTATTTATTATGTTCGGATGTTGTGGTGGTCGTTTTAATGCTAAAGGTTGTTGTCGATTCGTAAAACATCCCAAAAGATCTGTAAATGAGTAAATATTAATTTATTTTAATTAACTAAAAATTCTCAAATAATCTGTATAAAATAAATAAATATTTATTAAATATTTAATTATCTTATACATTTTCATTTCGTTAACTTTTACAGTATGAAAATAAAATCTTATTAAATATAATATTTTAAAGCTATCACGATCTATTAATTTGGGTATTCATATTTTCTATCTATTCGCAATATAAAATGATAATTTTTATTACCAAAACAAACTTTTGTCAGGAAGCCATTGCGATTATTTAATCGACGTTGCATTAAAAACATAAGATTTCTTCTGTCTAATATTTTTGCTGAAAATAAATAAAGAAATATATATTTTCATAATTGTTTATATGATCATATAATTTGATTTACATTCAAATATAATAACACAGTAGCAATAAATATAAAGTTTTTCTCTTATTTAAAAACAAATTTATTATTTATGTCTTAATTTATTCTGATTAGTTTAAATAATTGAAAAAATTAATTTGGATTAATATGGTTAAATAAATATGAAGAATAATTATTTATAAATTACCATTAGATCCAGAACTGCCGACTAACAGGAGTAATGAAAAAATTATGATAATTTTATTCATAATGTAACTAAAATATTTTCTTTGTAATTTTTTAATTGATTGCTATTGACTTATATTTTATTATAAATGATTAAAGTTTATTTTTATTGTAGGATTACACTTTTTTTATTTCCGTATTTATCCTTTTTTTCCTTTTCCTAATAAGTAAATACTGATTCAGGATTCCTGAAAAATCTCTATTTTTATTCTATATGAAATATTTGAAAATACATACGAAACTGAAAAATTTATAACTCATTTTTTGTGATAAAAAAGTTATGTTCATACATAATGAGGCTAATGAATTCATAATTACAACATTTTATATCTTATATTCATGAGTTTTAATATATCAATACTTAATTTACCTTCAAATATAATATAATATAATTTTAGTCCATGAAAAAAGCGTGTTGACATTTAATATAAAAACAGTTTTCACTAAAATAATTTTAAGTGTAATAATTTTAAATATTTGAAATCGAATTTAAGTAAAATTTTATGGAGATTGAAGTAATATTGAGTGATGTTACATTAATTTTTATAGTAAAAATCATTATGGTTGTAAACTGAATGTTGTATTTTAACTGATAATAAAATTAGAGCTAATTTTTCCTTTGGAATACAGGTAAAATAGAAATCATAATTACCAGTCAATTATTACCAGTAAGTATAAACGCTAATAAATAAACATGAAATAATAATCAATAAGCTATAAATATTATTTTTAATTTAAATTTCACCATTTGCCTGAACACTGTATACCTTACTGCACATGAATTGAACTCCGCCAGTCCGGATACATGGAAGGAAGATAATTGGTAAACTGAATACTTTTTCCTTCTGTTGATTGGACTGCCATAATTCATTGTCCTTTCTCAATTTGTTCTTTCTTTGTATCTTTGTGATTAAGTGTCCCTATGTGCAGAGACTCTTACTTTACAGCGCAGTCACATACAACTGCAGTCGGTTGTACAATTTAGCCTTTCGCGAACTCCGAAAGCCAGTGTGCAACGGGTAATTCAGTGGCGGCGCCATGCACATGTGGGTTCCGGTTGCATACGTGTGCGTATTGAATGACTTTCACCAGTTTTCACGGTAACCCTGAAATAACAGGCTTGATAAATACGGTTTACATGCAAATAATCAATACAAAGTCATTTCATAGCAATATTGCACTTAAATTTTGCAATTGTTTAAATCGATTGTCTACTTAGATTTATCTTTACTTTTACCTCATATTTTATGTTAATTTTAAGCTTATAAAGAATTTATTTCAATTATATGATTAACGTTATCTACGGCAAACGTGTCATTCATACCTTTCATACATTTAAATTTATTTTTAGATTAAAATTCTATCTGCTTATTTTATTACTTATACAATTTTTTGTTTTTTGTTTATCAAATTACATTATCACTCAATAAAATTAAAGTAACGTCTTTTTTCTCAAAAAGCTTATTTTCTTAAATTTACAAGAAAAGTTTTACTTACACTGAACATAAATTTATTTCGTTTCAATTTTTCTTGACTGAAAAAAGCATGAAAATGAATTAAGCATCATATAATTTATCTAATTTATTTACTTATTATTTTATTTATTTCCTATTGAAAATTACAAACAGGTATATAAATAATAAAATAATGTATTCGATTTAAAGTAAAAAATTCGATACACATAAAGCTGTCTTAATCAGACAATAATAATAAATCAATGGTGTAAATCGAGACTTTACATAATTCACTTGATAGTATAATAAAAATATAGATTGATAAGAACATAAATAAACTATTATTTTTAAAGAAACTCAACGAGAATACTATTTTGTTTTTACAACAATAGCTACTGGAAAAATTGGTATGAAAGGTATAGTTAATTATGAAAAATTGTGTAAGATAAAACATTATTTGTACATAATATTTCAATTCACATCAAATTAATATTTAATTATGAATAAATTAACGATTCAATATCATAAAAATTATTATATGCATTTGAAGTAACGAAGAAATGAAGAAATTAAAATTTTATATGGAATGTATTAATCATCAGGCAAATATTCAAAGTTATTGGTCCAATTGCAATATATATTCTCAAAACCTAATCATTAATTATAAATTAAATTCTTACAATAAGTTTTTATCAATAAAGATTAATAATTAATTAATTAGGTATTTAGTAGGTAAACCTGTATTTAATATGTTTAGTTTTTAAAATACAGTATTAATATTTTATTCTAATTCTAAATGCATGATATATAAATAATAAAACTAAGTTTTTTTATTTTCATATATATAGATATACTAAAAAGTTTAGTTTTCGGCATTACCTAGAATTTTTTATAATAATAAGATAATATTTATACATCCAAATATTGCTTAACGGAAAAATTATGAGTCAATGTTGTACATGATATTACTTTCATAATCTATTTTTTCGATCTAAAACGATTAATAAACTTCTCAACTTTATAATTCAAGCTGCATATGCCTGTATACATGTGTGAATTGCATATAAAATTATATGCTAAGTCCAACTATTTGAATTCCATAGTTTATGTAGACATATTTTTAAAAAAACGAATAAGAGTAAAAGAATTACATTATATAACATTATAAATTTAATATTATAATACGTCCACTAATGTTTTTGAAAAAATTAATTGACAACAACGAAATTATTATTATAAAAAATAGCTTTTTTAATTTCTGTAAACTAAATATTAAATACCATTTAAATTATTTTTTATTAACTAGTTTGAAAATGAATATGTGTAGTTTGCAGGTTCATCATGAAATAATACTATAATTAGAAGTTATTATTTTTAATTATTTATGCAAATAAAATAATCAAACTATATAAAACTGTTCTCCAATGACAGTATATTATCGTAAAAGCGGATGTGTATTAGTAGAACCTAATATGTATTAGTAGTAATTTGAAAGAAGTATGCCTCTCTCTAAGAAGAAACCTGTTTTAAAACTGGAATTTAACAACTATTACTTAGTAAAATATTCAAATTATGTAATATACAATAAATTGTTTTAATTTCTCATTCTAAATTTGAGTTCAAATATGCAAAGTATAGTAAATTATGTGAACGTATATCAAATTACTTATAATTCTATTCAAATTAGTACACTTTAAAGACGTATATGTATAAAAAAAAACCTGTTTTACTCGAAGTAATAGAATGATTTCTAGAAAAAAGATAATTTTTTATTTTTTTTAGAAAACCTATTTAATGTATGTTTAAACACTAAGTATCTGCTCAGAATATAAAATACATCATCAATTGATTAAGTTATTGTTAAGTTACTTTGATTTAATTTATGTATTCATCGATATATACTTCATAAAAAAACATCGGTCACTTATGTAACTTTGAAATAAATAGAATTTTCATTTTAAAATTCGTATTCTTTGCAAAGAATTTCTGCAATACTTACACACATGACATATTGCAGTCTTATAGCTATTGCATGTATGGCTTAGTATACATGAAACTGGTTAACTAGAATTCAGAAAACTTTATCTTTAATATTCATATGATATAAATTAGTTGAAATTCATCAAAACAATGTGGCATAAAATTTTTGCAACAAATTTGAAATCTATTGCCATGTACAAATAATATTTTTGAAATTTTATTTAACAAAATTAATATAAAAAATCTGTTCAAATATCTAAATAAAGTATTTATCTATGAAAATAATTATGAAAATTCATCATTTTTATTAATATATGAATTGTAATTTAATCAATGCTGTATAGTAATGAATGATTTTACTTGAAATTTTAAAATATTATAAATATTATTAATATTATCGATTATTAAAAAAAATTAATTAAAATATATTAATTAAAGTAAAATTACACAGATTTTTAATTTAAATTTAAGTTTTACAATTTTATTGAAAATCATAAATAATGAATAAAACTGAATTGATCAATAGTATATTTATACTATTAATAATATTTAAAAAACTTTAAATATAGCCGAAAACTTTTAGCAAATAATTAAAATAATATTTTTACTGTTTCATAATTATTTAAAACTTTTATGATTTAAAAATTTTTTACTATAAATGTAAGAGAAATAATAAAATAAAAAATATATAAAACATACAAAATTTGACATAGCTATCGCATTATAATTTATATTTATAAATATATATTCAGCGACTTATGACTTTGCAATGATGTGGGTTCACCCCGGATGTTGCTAATTTGACCATGTCATGAGACTACATCCACTCAGGATGTGCGCTCACCCGCGACTGGACATGAGCGCTGCAAGCGCCCCCCAACGATCGTATAGGCAAACTATTGTACTCTTTGCGAGTATATGCTTGCACAACTATGCGGCGCATGTCCCTGATACCTTTGTGCCGCTATAGTTTTCCTAGATATAAAAGAGCAGAAAGATGAGTTTTCGCTCCAACCAATCCAGAGCAAGCATCTCCACTGCTTTTGCAGGGAGATGTTCCCCGAACCCATATAGCAACCAAGTTATATCCCCTTCTAGAATACGGTGGTATCGCCATGGGCAGCATATACGAGAAGGAGTTTTCGGTCCAGCTGGTCCAGATTCAGCAACCCCACTGATTCCGCAGGAAGATGCTTCTGCAACCTAAATAACAGTTAAACTATACGAAATCTGTTATACTACAATAGTAACTGTTCAAGCATACTCTGGTACCGTCAGTGGCAGCGTATTCAGGGCCACTGTCGCCATCTTATATAGTTAGAGTCCCCACCTTCATCGAAGTCGTTTTACACTACGCAACGACGACAGCCCGTTCTACACTAGTAATTGACTGCATCACAAAACCCTTTTACGCTATGCAACTTGCAAACCAGCATTACACAAGTAGATCACTAAGCCTAGTTTACGCTATACTGACACTAAGCCTCGTTTACACTATTATAGTACAACTTTACTTACCGGCCATAAATAAACTCAATTCTTGAAAGTATTCACTCATGTTTATTAAAAATCCTATCACTCTCCCCACTTCCTTGAACCCTGGAATTCCGAGGTCCAGCTATGTCAGCTGGGGGATTCCACGGGTGTCAAGCCCCCTCCTGCCCTGGCGGTCCCGTCCGTCTGAAATGGAGCACTTTTTTACAACTTATAAAATGATAAATAAATGACAATAAATAATATAAATAATAAAATATTATGATTATGATTATATAATTAGTTAATTAACACGAATCAAAAAATATTCATTTTTTAAATTTATTTTTGGAAAAATTTGAAAGATTTTAGTTGTGAGAAATAAGGAAGCTTGTATTATTGTTGAAATATCAATTTTATTTGAAAAGTATTAAAAAAATTGCAAGGATAAAAAATAACAGAAAATATTAATTATATTAAAATAAATAAATTTCATTTATAAAATTAATAAATAATTAATAAAACATCATAATTAGCAATATATTTATACTTCGAAATAAATATCTTACAAATAAGTTTTGTGCATAAAAAGTGCGGCAAATCATTTTAAATAATGAATTAAAGAAAACCAAATTTCATGTTATCACTGCTAAAACAGGTGATTATAACATATTTATTTTTATATTTTTAGTCATATACTTTTTTCTTATCGTAGACATATATTTATATTTCATGGCAGCATAGCATGATGACATTTTATAATATATTACTAGGTGGATGGTGACAGAATGATTCGATAATTTCCTCTTATTTTCTCTAATTTTCGATTTACTCTTACAATTCATTTTGTTTTCACGTTCTACATGATAAGAGCATTTTTTCAGCATGAGTTACAATAGATTTATTCAAAATTTAATATATATCATACTATATCCTTCATATAATCTCATTCATCTTATAGTGAAAAAGAATCACAAGCAGTGCGTCATTTTCATTGTACATCAAACAAATTCATTTAATAAGCAGACACTCTCATACTTCATTATTCTCATTTAAATTATTTAAACATTTAAGTTGCATCGATATTTCGATCAGAGTATTTTATTTAAAACATTTTTTGTAAATACTTTGTTTTCTTTATTATTTTATTTTATTTTGAATGATTTTTCGATTGACCGACCGCTATAAAAATTTACATATAAATTTCTATTTTCTACTTCTTTTATTCTTTGAATTTCTTTGACCTTTTATCTAATTCTAATAATATCTTGTATCAATATTAATATATATTCTAATAACGACAATGCAACTTCATCAATTAATCCATTAAGCATATTTTGTAACTTAGAAAAATAGTCCTGACATCACGGCTTTCACCACGACCATGTCTCAGACTACAAGCATTTATTTATTATTTTTATAACGTTTTTTATACGATAATTTCTAAAACATGCATTATTAGCACATTAAAAATATTCAATACATAAATTCCTATCAAATTTTTTTTAATTTTATTCTATTTTTGTCCTTGACATTCTTTGTTTCCTCTAAGAATTTGACTCTTCAAATTGACTCTCGTTCCTTTATTAATCTCTACTCTACAACACCCTTTACATAGCTGTTGAAATTCTTTAAAAAATTTTAATACTACATTCACTTCTAATTACATGAATTTTAATACAAGGAAAATTTACTAAGGGATCAAGTAATAATATTTAGTCGTATTAAATTTGGTAAAACACTATTTACATCTAAAATATATTACTCTTGTACAAACATATTAAAAATTTACACATTAAAATATTTTTATTAAATAATCATTAAATAAATCTGAAAATATTTAATTGAAAAATAAATTTTTTAATATAATTCACTATATTTTAATTTTAAAACTGTTATTGTATTATTTAAAAATTAAATTGTACAAATTTAGAAATTTGTCGTTACTGTATATTTAATACAAATTTTAGTTTGTATAAACGTAAATATATACAAGTTATAATTTTATAAATAAAATGAATAAATTTATGTAAATTTATTATATAATTTCTTCGTAATATTTTAACAAAAATTTTTTTATTAGAAACAGTTTTAAGAATTTATAAATTAAATCTAAAAAATATGTATTTACATAATTGAATTTATTCTAATAAATCTTAAATTTGTAAAAAGTTTATTATAGTTTATTGTAAAATTTGTTACATAATTTTATAAAAAAAAAATGATGAAAACAAAATTTTTTTATCTTTAATATGAGAAACTTATACATAATTAAAAAAAACATTGGAAATATCTTATTCTTCGATCAAATTTAGAATTTTTTTGAAATGAACTCTCTCATTACTATATTCGTTATTCATAACTTATTAACTAACTTATTTCAGTAGCACCCATTCTTTCAGTTTTATTACTTACATCACTATTTATTGAAAATAATTATTATATAACATATGGAATAAGCTTATAGTATTCCAAGTGATAATTCTAAAAATGAAAGATTTTTTATTCAATTTCATTTTTAATGTTATATATTTGGTAAAAAAACTAATCAATAATATAACATCAATCAATTACGGGTATTGCTGTTTAAAATTTTAACAACCAGTGTGCTTAAAACATTTTAATCAATCAATAACTGACTGAAAACATGCGTCCATTATTTATTATAAAAAACATAGATTCATAAACTATTTAAGCTTTGGTCCTATAAGACATGGAAACGGATTTTCTTTTTATTTTCGTTCATAAAATCTATAAAAACAAGTAACAAAATACCAATATACTCTGCTAGTTTATATATATATATATATATATTTACTTGATAATTTTTTTAATCAATACAAAGCATTTTTATGTGAATTCTATTATTTATATATTTATATCTGTCATTGTTTTGTATCTAGTACTTTGTGGATACGTTTTTTTTAATTGCAATTGATATTTTTATACCAATTATTTTTTATTATAATTTTGATAATTACTTTTTTTTATCATTAACAAAATATGGAAATAGTTCCCTTTTTCATTACGTTACATTTTTAATAATTTAATATGCTCATAATAAAACCAATATTTAATGCTTATTTTTTTATATAAACATACCCTTATAAGTATACAAAAAATTTTAATTACTTTAATTATTTAATAAATAAAAATTAAAGAATATTTATCAAAATATTAAATTGTAAATCAGAAATATAATTTGTATTTCATTAAATTAAAAAAATGAATAACTATAATGATTTGATTAAACATAGAATTTTTTTTTTAATATTAACAATTTATTATAAAAATTGCTTTATAAAAGAGTAAAGTTTAATCATTTATAACTAATTATTTAATGACAAGAACTGAAATAATACAATAATTTGTATAATATGTTCTGTACTTAAGATATGATTGATAATTAGTGGCATAAATTAATGATTATAAAGTAGAAAAAAAACTTTTTTATATTTCTATTTTATTTGTGTTCTATTATTAAATTAGATTAAATTAAAAATTTTTATTTTTTTTTATTTAATACAAAATTTCCTCATATTTATGATAAAAGTTGAACAAAGTTTTACTGAATTTTGTAATTATATTCAATATAGATAATTTTATTCATATAATGAAATTTCAATAAATTATCAATTTTATATGTTTTTTAATTGTTTATTTATATATTTTCATTTGTTTCAATATAACAATCCCTTCCATCAATTCCCGTTTAATTGAAATTTTGTTTCGAAGCAGCAGCGGTCGGTCATCTTTGTTTCTCTTCCTGTCTTTTCGTTACATATGTATTAGCTTTTTATAGCTTATTTTGTGTAAGAATCGTTATATCCATACACTTTATTCATCTATGCTCTCATTTTCTACTGTTATATAATTGTAATATTAATATTAATGCTGCAATGCTAATTCAACTATTACCGGAGCTTTCGTAAAACGTTCATTTCTTTGAATTAAATTTTCTTTCTCACGTTAAATAAAACTCATTATACCTTAACTCTTAAATGTATTTTATTATTATGCGCGCATATATTTACGTAATAATATACATAAATATAATATATTGTACGTATAATATGTATACATATATGTATATTGAGATATTTCGTTTATTCACTTCACACGCATAAATATTGATAGAAGATAATATGTATCAACTTATTTTGTTGTACTGAATGCCTAGTACACACTCATAATAATCATAATATATACAATTATTACGATTGATTTCGATTTGCATTTTTGCACATCATTGTATATGTATGTATATATATTTTATCTTTCTTAATTGTTCAATATCCACATTGATTCATAAAATTTATCAAACATTCATTTTGCTTATATATACATATATATGTATATATACTAAAATTTTTTATTTTCTATTAATTCATGTATCATTTTTCTAGATAATTCTTATTATTGTTCCACATTGAATTTCATTTAAGATTTTTTGATGAAAATTTTTATAATTTACTTCATAAAAAATATTAATTAATTAATGAATAGAATAATTTTAAAAGTATAGAGGAGGAGAATATGTATTTATATATTTTTACTTCGAAAAACTGAAATATTTTCATTTGTTGTATTTTATTTTCATTTATTGTTTATATTCACGTATTTATTTTGTTTTTTTTAATAATTTATTTTATCATAATTATGTGTAATTTCAATACGTTAATCGTAGATAATACAGAAAATAAATATTAAGAATTTTTTATAATACCTAGTCTATTAAATACCATATTTTCTTTCATTATTTTTCTTATTAATTTTATGGATTTTTAACTTTATTTATAATTAACATTTATGCTTTTCAGAATTCCGCAATCATGTGCGCTTATATTAATCAATCAGTTTCTTGAGAGAACAATTTCTCATTTTATTCTATTTAATTAATTTATATTTTTGTAATTATTAATAATATTATTTCATTCTTTTATTATTTAATTCAGATTTTAATATATTTTTGTTTGTATTTTTTTTAAATCATATTTTTCTAGCTTAAATAATATAATTATGATTATGAAATTAATAATAAAGCAGTACATAGAGAACCCAGATGATTGGTTGACATTTATATATATTTTTATTTATCATTCTAAAAGAATTAGGAGAACACAATCTTTTACATCGATATGTATGCAATGAATACCGAATTCATCTACATTTAAAATAATGTAAATAATTAACAAATAAATAATACAAAATTAATCAGATATCTTATATAAAATATTTTATTTCTTTATATTCATTATTAATAAATAATTCTCCAAATAATTATAACAAATTATTGAAGAATTATATATATATTTGTTAATTGTAAAAATTTTTTTCAATATATGAGAAAAGTTTAATTACTTATAAAAAAATAATATAATTTTTTTTTTTAAAGAGTTTAAGTGTTTAAAAGATAAATATTTTAAGAAATCTTTAATAAAATTTATCAAAAATTTTAAAAAATCTTACTTGTAGCATGTAAATATAAATTAGTAAAATGTTAAAAATGATTAATTATAAATATTATGAAGAATTATCTATAAATTATACATACTTCGTAAATCGGTTTTAATATTTGATATCATAATTATAGTGATATACAGTATCTATTATTTTAATTTACTTTAATGTAATTTAATTTATGATAAAATGACGATTGATATACATGTAGGTAATCATTCTTTCAGTACATAAATTTTCCATTATAGTGTACACGCGTAATAATCTTATCTTTAGGATAATTTATTGATGTGATATTTCACATACCAGAATTTAATAATGAATAATTCTTTTTATTTATTTATTTATGATATTTTTATGAATGATATATTATATACATACAGTTTTTCATTAATAGATCTGCATTAAGCGATTCAATTTTCTGGTTACAATAAAACGCACCTTTTATGATATGTACGGCGAGCTAAGTAAGCTTACTATCTTCTTTATTCGTCTACACATTTTGAGTTTATATAAAAAATTTATGAAATTCTTATTTACGAAAAAAATGCATGTTTGCATAAAATTATATTGTGCATTTTACTAATTTTTTAAATATTTAAAATTAAATTTCAACAATAATTTAATTAAGTAATAATACATTTTTAATAAAAATCTGTATAATTATTAAATCAACTGTCTTACAATCAATAGATACAAAATAATATTTGTTGCATATTTTTAAATGTAGATGAAAGATGCTCACTAAATTGTTTTGTAATTTCATCGTAATATATGATATACACTTTTAAGTATTACATACTTTCATTATTTAATTATAGAAGCATATTGAAATGATATTTTAAAATACATTTTATTATTTTTTAATTGTTAAAATTTTTTCACCAAAGAAAAATATATAAAATTACATCAAGTTTGAATGATATAAATTGAATAATATCAAAGGGCGACAGAAAAACTCACTGAAAACATTGTAATTTTAATATCGCAAATTTCATATATACAGTTTTTTTTAAGCTTAAGTTTAAATTTTAATAAGCCTTTGAGGGTAATATTCATATGTCAAGATTAATTTAACAAAATCTCTAATTTTTTATTTATTATATCTCATCAGTTATTATTTATTTAAATATTTTATCGCATAAATTGAAGTTTATCGCAGCTTGTTTTATCAAATTAAAAAAATATCTTGGATTTGATCAAGGCCTTTTATTTTTTGCTTTATTAGACAAAAATTTAAAAATATATTATTAAAATGTAATAGGGTTAATCAATTTTTGTTAAATTAATAAAAAATGAACAATTGTGATTCTAGTTGATTTTAGTAAAAAATTATACAATGTAGTTATATTACAAAATAATTTAACACTTATTATTTTTTCAAACATCTTATCGTATACATCAGAAAGAACATATACTATTATTTTAATCAGCATCATTAATCACTTGCACTCAATGTGTAAATTTACGGTACTTTGCAAACATTTCTTTTTGTTCTTAATAAAATAATATGTACTGAAAAATTCATTAATAATTAAAAGTTTAAAAAGATAAATTTTTATGTCTCTGAATAAAAAATATCAATAAGCACAATGTTAATATGTTCGTTTTTTTAAAATAATTCTTTCTTGTACAATATAAGTTTTATTATTATAAACAAAATATTTTTAGAAAATTCAAACAATAAATTTTCAAATCATCGTCATGTGAGCGTGTTGATAATTTACAAATTTCATTAATAATATCAAGCTATAATACTGCTTGTATTATTAATATCAAATCTTTAACATTTTCTATTTGATCAAACGCCTAAAGATTTTTTCGACGTGTAATGCATTACATGTAGAAATTAATAATTTTAATAATAACAATTTTAAAAAATTCTTTGTAAGAAGAATATATTATTGCACAAAAACGTTTTAAACATTGTTTTTATTTATTAAATTTGTGGTCCACTGTGTTTACTTAAATTATTTGAATTAATAAACATAATTTTTTTTTTTTTTTTTTTTTTAAGGAAGACCTAAAATCGAACATATTCATTAGTTACAAAGTTATTATAAAATTATAAGATACAAAGTTATAAAAATGTTATGATTTTTTACATGTTATAATAATTAATGATACTTTTTTAATTTTTTATTATATAAAAATTTATCAACAGTTATGGGTTTGTATCTATAGTAATTTTAATAAAATAACTGTTCAGACTTCTTTATTTATAAACAAATAAATTGAAAAAGAGAATAACCAATTTATAAATTATATAAATTCTTTTAAGTGGAAGATTTTAAATATTTCAATTTACTTATATATCTGTTTGTAATAATTTTAAATTAATTATAATATTAATTTTTATAATTAAATTTTTAATTAATTATAAAACCAATTTTTTAATGATATTGTAAATTAATTTAAAATTTTAATATTTATTTTAATTTTATTTATTTATTTAATTTTGAGAATATTATATAAAACTTTAATTGTATAGTAAATTTACATAAATAGAATTATGAATTGGATTAAGGTTTAAATTTTTAGATCAATTATAGTAAAGAAACTAATAATTTTTTTATTTATATTATAAACACATTTTTAGTATTAAATTGAATTTTCAACAATAGATTTAAACAATAGATTTAAATTCTTTATTATATTTTAGCAATACATTATTTAAACAATTAGGAATAAATTGTTAAAAGATAAAAATTTGTTTAGAAACTTTATATTTCTAATAAAATTTTATCAATGAAATAATTTTTAGTCTTCTAGTTGTTAATAATTTTTAATTTTATCGAAATGATTGTTTATATATATGAACGTATATGTATTTACATATATAATTAGTAATATTTTTTTAACTTTAGAGTAATTATATTAAAAATATTGAAATATTAGTAAAATTCTTAAAACTATACAAATAAAAATATAAATTCTACCGTGATTGATATAAACAAAAATTAAATCAATATCGAAATTAAATGTATTTTGGATTAACCTTTAAAAAAAAATTTTACTAGCTTTATAATACATTTTCTATGTACAAATTTAACTCATAAAATAGAAATATTTTTCATTTAAATGTATAAAAACTATACGAGCTTATACAATTTTATTTTATAAAATAAATCTAGTTTTAACTACAATAAAATAATTGAACTTAATTGTATTAAAATATTGAGTTACAGTATGAAAGAGACGTACACAAATATGTGTACATAATAAAAGTTAATAATTATGAACATAGTTTTAAAGCTGTAGAGTTTGTTTAACTAATCGAAGTTTTTAAAGTTTTATTTAAACGTACATTATTTGAATTATTTTAATATAATACGCGAAAATAAATAAAATACACAAAATTATTATGATGTATTATTATCGAATCAATGTTTATAAATTGCCTCGAAACTCTTGTTTTGTGTTGGGATATTTCTCTATTTTTTCTTTTATTTTGCAATGTCGAATATATACAAATTGTTATGCTTTAGCTTTCAAAATATCATAAATAGCAAGTTTTTAATATTTTAATGCTGCATTTTTTAAATTTTAAATGTATTCAATCTTTAATTTAATTATATGTTAGAAATTTTCGATTTCAGATATATACATATGAACAGTCAATTTAAAAAATGCTACAGTGAATTTATTCTTTAAATATTATGTTTTACGTGAATTTTATATTTTTTATATCTTCATTCTAAACATGTTCTTCGTACATTTTCAAAATTATGTACACTGAGGATAAAATAATAAATAAGGTTAATATTTTTTATATTTTTCAGCACCTTATATAATCAGTACTTGGCATTTTCATTTTTACTAAAACTGTAACGTGATTGTTCTTACGAATGATTTATTCAATACTGTACCAAACGAAGTATCAAATTTGTAATAATTTATATCTTTCATATTGGTTTCAATTATAATATTTTATTTAAATTAAAATATATATCCTGAACAAATTGTAGTTTTTGCGATATATCTGTGTGCATAAGTTGTATAATCTAAGCTTATATATAAGTTAAATCTATAGATATATCTTCATTAATAATAATTCAAACATTTATAATTTTAACAATATTAATATTAAAAAACAGAAAGAGATATTTATTCAAATGAATTATTATTAAATATTTGGAGTAATTTAGATGATTATAATATAATTAATATTTTATATTTATATTTTTCATTGACTGGTATTTTCGTTTTTTCAAATTATGTAATATATATATTTTATTTTGAATATAATATATAAATTTGAATGTAATGCTATTGAGCTCTATAAATTTTATACTATAATTTATTATAATGTATTAAAATGAGAAAAAAGACACTAATGAAATGACATTAATTATTAGTAATATTAATGGCAAATTAATAAAAATCAAACAATGATTTTACCCAGTTTCTACTTAACTGTCTTTTTTCAATATTTATTATAAACAATACATTTACAATATTCATTTTTGGTACTCAATAAAAATATTTAGACAAAATATTTAAGAATATTAATAATATTATACTAAACTTTTTTTTCAAATATGTTTCAAAATACCATGAAATACAGTTTATATATTAATTAATTATTTAAAAGAGCTATATTATTTATCTATTTTTCTTATTTTTTTTATTTTGATCAATGATTTTGTAATATTTTTACATTATTTGTGATTATTTTTACATCAAGTCATTGAAAATTTATTTGTTCTGTTTAATTCTTTTTTCTTATTTTAATAAGATTGAATCGGACTAAATATTTTAAATTTATAAAATCAAGTGAATTATTTTTTTGTAATTCATAATAAATAATTATCTATAATGCGTTATATATCTTACAGTAACATTTGGAACTTATAGACAGTTATTACATATATATACTCATTGAATTTCATGTGACTTAAACATGAAAATATTTCTATAAACAAAATAACAAAATTGCTTTCGTCTTAAATAATTATTAAGATTCATTTTAATACATCTATAAAATATTTTATTTCTTTATCAATTGAATTTTAATTTTCATTAAAAATATAATTTGAAATTTTTCATATTTTATTCAGATATTTAACCGATTCAATCATGTATCTTTCAAATCTGATACTTTAGAATAAAAATCTAAAGGTTTATATTTATAAATACTATAATATGAAATCAAAATGAATAACAAAATACGATACACTTCTTATCTATGTAAAAAAACAAATATTATTATTTCCAAATATATTATTCTATCATTCTCATGTATATTTATACTCCATCTTAATTAAAAAAAGTCAATAAAGCAATGAAGAAAATATCACGATACAAACCCACACAATTTATTATTTATTGCGTATTAAATCATATATTATTTATACTTATGTACTGAATGTATATTTTACACGCTTTGTTAATTATTTTTTATATTTAATTCGTTTAGAACGATCTACATTTAACCATTATATGTTTGGTTTAATTCATTTAATTATATCTAATAAAAATCAGGAATCTTTTATATTTTAACATGTCAAACATATTACAATAATACTGAGAGTTATTATACAATTAAATGACTGATGTATTTTTACTTTATACATCTTACATTATATGAATAATTAAAAGTATTACTTCATTTTAATTTTAATTTATATCATTTATTTAAATTTAGATTTAAATTTTCTGTAACTTTTTATACATTCTATTATCAACTATATTTTAATAGCATAACACATCTTTTAGTTTTTGTTGTTAAATTTATTTTGTTTATCTATTATTAAATTAATATTTTATGAATTTCGTTTTTACATAGTTACGCCTTTAATTATATATATTACAGTTCACAATTTTTAATTTTTAATATCTTTCTTTTACACACATATCTACATAGAAAGTATATTTTTTACATTAAATATTGTGATGAAAAATCATCTATTAATATATTGAAATTAAATTTGTATTTAAATTTAATTAAATATTTTGAATTTTAAATAGACTATTTTTATAGAAATTTATATAATTCAACTATGATTTCAAAATATTGTTTATAATAAAATATAGTACAAAGATCTTAATAAAATAATTTAAGATACACAAGATTTTCTTAAATAAATTGTTTCTATAATTTCAATAACAGGCATAAATTTATTTAAATTTTTAGATGTAGTTGTTTGTACATGAATTATACAATTTTTTTCTTTAAGTTTATACCATTCTTTTATTTGTTTAAATTTTTTTACTAATATTATGTTCATAGTAGTTTTTATAAAAAGTACGTGTATACTGTGATAAGTCCACACGAGTATAGAGATGTATGCACACGAATACACATAGGCATGTGTCAATGTATATAAACTAATTATTATGCGTATTCAATGTTTATGTTAAACCTCAAATTATATTTTTTGGAACTGCGATCTATACACGTACATAAGTTTTATTTGTGAAAGAAAAAAACTTCACAAAGAGTCTGCCTGACAAAGACTATATAAAAATTTGAAATTCATTTTTTATGTGTGTATATAAGCGTAAGTATCTGCTTATTTTAGATTCTGCTTCACTCTCATAAATCAGACTTTGCAATATTAGTCGTTTGACCAAAAACTATACGTAACTCACTTTGAATTTTCTACATTTTTAAAACTATTATATGTATAAATTTGTATAATTATCAATGTAAATTATGATCTTCATTCTGTAGGTGTATTGATAAAGTGGATTTTATCAAAATCCAAGTCTTATAAATTTACTTGATGGAATGCTTTGTTATTCAATATTATTATTTACGTAATAACATTCAAGGGATGATTAGTTCGAAGATTCTAACTAAATAAACATTCCTTTTTACATATTAATTTGTCTATAATAATTTTTTGTCTTTTTATATTGCTAATCATTTCTTAATCAACCAATTATCATACATTATAATTCAAATAACATATAAGTCACGATCACTAGATTGTAAGTTATGAAAGCAACAAAAATTTTACTAAGTAGGCTTTATACATATTTGAAAATGAATAAGTAATCACACACGTATATTTAACATAAATATACTAATAGCATTTCATCATAATATTCACAAAAACGACCATTTTAATAACTTTTAATAATTATTTAATAAAAATATTATAACAAAATGATGATCTTATCACACAGAAAATGTGTCCTACACTTTTTATACATAAAGATTTCGTATTTTTTGAGTTATCTTTACATGCAATAAACAATTTAAAGTTTTTTTGTGCATTAATATGTAGTTTAACTTTTATTCTTTAAATATATGCAATGATCAATGAGTTCGATCTAGTGTCTAAAAACTTTTTACCAAGCGCTTTTAATTAATAACGCAGCACATAGTGTCATCGGAAAAGGTATAAAATCGATGTCTAAGTATACAACACATATAATGTTATGATACAACTTTAGCTCTTAGCTTACGTCTAAAGAGTCATAAAGAACTTTGACTTCCAATTCTTCAATAATTAACGCTCTTCATGTACAGACTATAGAAAATGGAAGTTTTACTGTACAACGAATATATTTTACATATTTAATATGCATAGTTTCCATAATCTATCAACTTAATTTCGCTCTTTATTACAATCGGCATTTCTTTATCTTCGTGCTAATTGACGTTGATAGCATGATCGTCGTCGCTAGCTTCGGCGTCACCTTCAACTCCGCGTTCACCTTCTTCAATGTGACCCGTACCATCTTCCGTATCGACACTACTTGTCGGAGTAACTTGTTCGTTTGTTCCATTAGTAAAAAAACTAACGCTGTGTTCGTGACCATTTCCATGTCCATTCATGTCGCTACCAATACCATTACCATTACCATTGCTCAGCGAGTTCAAAAATGGATTGGTTGAGTGAAGGTGTGGTTTGTTGTTAACAGTAACTGAACTTGATGTTGAACTAGTGATAAGCGAGGGCCGATTTGATTTAACTGATTCCTGATAGCTGTTCGAATCCTCGCTGCTAGGTGAACCGGGAGATGAAACTATCACCTAGAGAATAAATAATTAATGAGGATGTGAATAATGATAAATTTAAAAAAAAAACTTTAATAACTTAATTTAATGTTTAAAGTATTTTAATATTAATTGGAATCGCAATAAATCATGATAAATTATAACTACTCCGTTATTTATAGTGATCTACACTTCGTAAATATTTATTTATTTTATTTTAAAAATTTAAATTTGTACATTTTTATAATTTTAAAAACAATTTTTGATCTTCAATTTAAATCGAAATTTCTTTAATCACTTTATTAAAAGATATATAATTTATGAAAATATTAAATGTTTAATTAATTTATAATTATTACATTGTAATTTATATTTATTATTTATTTGCTTATAACAAATTCATAAAAATATTGTAAAATTTTTCCAACAATATATTTTAGATCTGTAACAGATTGATTAAATTATATGAAAATATAAAATGTTTTATATAATATTTTATATAGTATATGTAATTGTGAAAAATTGTAATACTCTTGTAATTTTTAATATTATTGTTATTATTCTTATAAAATGGTTGAAAATATAAAAATATGTTTCTATAGTTAATTTTACCCAAATAAAATATTTTTTATTTTATTATATGCATTTTTTTAAATAAATTTTTTTATTGATAACAATAAAAATCGGTAAGATGGAGGAATATTAAATTATTTATTACATGCTTTGTATTTTTTAAAGTTCGCTATATTTTTCGTGAATGTCAAAGAGAAGAATAATTTCTTCAAGTTAAAATAAAATTAAAAATAATATTTCAAAGAAACGCAAGTTTAAAGTAATATTGATTCTTTTCTCTTCATTCACATCAACATGCAATTAAGCTAAGAAACAGCGAGAGGATAGATGAATTAGAATATTGCAAAAAGTATTGTAGAAACAAATTGAGATGTGGAAAATAAATAGCTAGAGTTAGAAATATATCACTAAAAATATAATATAATATACGAATGTAAATAATTAATGTTGCTCTCAAATAGAGTGAAATGAGAGATGAGATCGATAATGTACCTGTGCAAGAAGCGGCGTCTCTGTGCTGTCAGCGATTTGGTAGAGCCGGCAATTTGCGTTTGCTCTGAGTACGTGCCAATACAAAAGATTAAGTACATAACGTAAATATGTCACTATTGAATAAATAAGTAAAAAAAAACAAAAAGTATTATTTAAATTAAAAATGACAATGAAAGAGAAACCGAGAAATTATTAACAAGCATTTTTGCACGCATTGTTTAACTTTAGATTTTATTTATGATATTGTGTATAATAAAAAAATAATAAGTGATTAAAAATGATTGAAATCTGAAATATTATATTTGCATAACTAATTATTGCATAAAAAATTAAATAGTAGTTTTATTATATATTAACAATTTTATTATTTTAGTATTTATTTTACATGATATCTGCGTTAAAAAATTTCAAATTAAATTGTGTAATATTAAACACTGATTCAAAATCATTAACAGTTTTTTATATTAAATTTACGACAATAAATTAAAATTTTGAATATTTTAAATCATTTAAAAAAAGAAAATTGCAACCAATAATCTTTCAAATTTTTAAGAGCTTCCCGCTTTTTAAAAAAAAAATTAATTTTCTTAACTTCGATTTTCATATTATTATGTCAATTATATAAAGTGAAGATTAAAAAATAATAATTAAAAAAATTTTTTTCTTTGTTTATGGATTGAAATTTTCATTTATATGTTAATTTATTATTATTTTATTAAAATTTTAATCTACTATCGAAAATGTTTGATATTATTAGTTTGATATTATAGATTTACACCTAAAAAAAATTAAGCCAATGAATAAAAATTAATCAACACTATATAATTTATTTTTAAAAATTAAAATTTTTTCTTATTAATCATTTTAAAATTTTATGTTACTCCAAAAAATTAAAGAAATTTTATGATTACAGTTTAAATAAATTTTAAAATAAAATTGAATTAATATTCATATCAATATATTGACAAGAAATAACTTATATTATCTTTCTAAATAAAAAAAACTTTATAATATTAAAATTTAACTATTTGTTCATAATTCGACATTCGATTTATAACTCTTTTCAAACCGGATAAAAATGTATCTTGTATATTAAAAATATTATAAAAAATAAAGTGATAATGAAGAAATAAGTAAATATATTCTCAGCTGCATTAAAATAGAAAGCAAAAACATAAATTTATCTAATCTAATATTCATAAAAATTATTTAACAAGCATTGGTGCAAAGATTTTACTCATATAAAAAATTATTATATGTGATTATGAGAAAATAAAAGTGCAGTTATTAAATTGTAAGGATATTAATAACAAGCTTTTTATAATTACTAAACAAATCAGTTTACGTATTATTGGCTGTACATAATGCAGTGATGTGTAAAATGGGAAAATTGTATAATTCATGCAATTAATCATATGATGATGAATATATCATATTATGATTAATATATTATATAACCATATTGTGATGAATATATAATAAAATAAAGATATAATCTATATATGTGTAAATTTATTAATTAAAAAATCGAATTCAATCATTATAGTTGAAAGGTAATTTTATGTTATTTCATACTACTACACGCATCTTGATTTTATTAAGCAAAAACAATATTAGCAAATCATATAATAGAATTTTGAAATAAATCATTTTATATATATATATATATAAAATTTATAATATAAAAAGTTTTTGTTATAAAAAAAATTTTTTTCTTATTTTTTTGAAACCATACAGAAATGATAAATATTATGATTAATAATAAAAGGATTTTAAAAATGAATATTGTCATATTTTAGGTCAATTGATTTTTAATATGATATATTTTTACTTTAAAAAAAAAATGTTCTTAGAAAAAAATTATTTTAGCTTTAAAAAAATATAATTATAAATAATAGATTTAAAAAATATTACACAAAATGTTGTTTACAAAGCATAAAAAATATAAAATTATAATATATATTATGATATAATTAAATTAAAATATAATGGAATAATTTATATAGTGCAATGTAATATTTAAAATAATATATACATATGAACGAATATATATTGATATAATGTAAAACATAATATTATGGAAGTTTATCAAGTCATTTCTACCCCGCTGATATCGACGTAGCATTGTAAAACAGACAACTAAGATCACATACGGATTATAGCTAATACAGTAAAAAGTTCAAAAAAAAGAAAGTGAGATTTTATCTACAGGCATGGAAAGTTTCTGAGAAGTTACTTGTAACTAACTGATTTATTTATAGGTTGAAATTATTTTATATGTATGAAATAGTTTTTTTGCGCATTGATCTATGTTTGTCCTTACACAAACTAACATATAAAATCCTATCTGTCTATATACATTGAATAGTAGTTGTAACATTAAGTATGAAAAAAGACTGACTCGTAAATTGTCCCGAAAACCAGAATGAGTTATGAACGTACAAAAAATTACAAAATTTTCGGGGCTTTTTTTTTCTTAATGAAGAGTTTAAGTCTTGAATTTGTCAGTCTGTTTCATTTTCGCATTCGTAGTCGCAAGTTTGTCTTTCTAAACATCCTGCACTTTGTTATATATTATAGAATAAAAATATGCTAATCTCTCTTTTTACTTTATTTCCATGAAAATTAGTTTATAAAATGTTTGAGAAAAAATTATTAATATTAAGTTATCTAAGCTTCGAGCATTCACTGAGTTATAACATTCAATTATAACTCGAAATGAGAGAAATTTCAGAAATTATATTTTCTAATTAATGATTGACTAAGATCAAAAGTTAAACTCTAGGAAGAACCTTATAAAAATAAGATAATTTCTAAACTATTTGTTCAAGATCAATTTTAGTGATATTTTAACTCATAGCTTCTTTATCAGTGGGAAAATTATAACTTGGTAAATCAATTAAATTTCACCTCAAATAAACAATAAAAGATATGCTTTTTGTGCATGAAGAAGTCTCAACTTTACTTATATCGATAGAGCAATGATCCTGATGCTCTTGTAGTATTTATTTCAGAAAATTTTCAACTTATTGAAATCCCATCTATTCCACTCAATGAACCAACTAATGAGCTCAAATCATGTCAGAGCAACAATATATGATATGTAAGTAAATAATAGTTATAAATGATATGTTATAAATATTATATAAATGATATGTAGTAAATAAGTAATAAAGTAAATATAATGCTTTCATAGATAGCTAAAGATAGCAATACGACGTCACAATAACGTTCAGAGACAATGTTTTTACAAAATTTATAAGCAGTAGAAATTCTGTACGACGAATCATTTCAGTTATCCAAAAAATTTCTGATTACACCTATACAATAGCATCAAACATTGACCAATTTTATACCAGATCTAAAGAAAGGAAAACTAAAGATAAAGCTGGTTTAATATCGTAAAATACGTTAAAGTTAAACCATCTGTATTTAAAAATTTCTCAAACAAATATTTGTAAGACACAAAGTCCGAAAAAGTATTCTTAATTCAGATTGTAAGTTAAATAAGAGAAAGGGAAACTATGGTTTCAATCCAGTGCCTCAAACCTATATTTATAATAAAAAACAATAACAATCAAGATCGAGCCATAGAAGGACAATGATAGATGGATTTAAGTCCTGAAGAAGTTAGCGATAATACCATTTCACAGAGCAATATTTGACAAATTTTTGACAAAACGCAAAGCAACGAATAAGGGAGTAATGTGTAAGTCGTCTTAACTTACCTGGTATCGATGTAATACATTAATACACATAAGCAAAAATACTCTCGAAATAGAAGCGATATAAAAAAGGTACAACGCAGAGAAAAGAAAAATAAGCATAGTGACCTATAACTTAGCGAAAGTGATGAAACCTATTCAAGGAGATATATCATGCACCAATAGATTGAAATTAATTTTTATTTATAACATATTAATCCTGTTTCTACATAAATAAATATCAAAAACCCACTTATAATAATATTATCATTTAATACATCTTGCTATGTTGCCAATTAAATTGTACGTTGACAATTAAACTATAAGTTTTAATTTTTGTCAAAAAATGTGCAGTAAAAAATTTAATTTATGAAAAACTATTCAAATAATTTATTGAATTTAAATAATTTAATATTTTTTAATGTTGCGGATAAAATTTCGTGAACTTACTACATAAATTTTATAATATTCGATGATATCTACATATTCAATAAATATAAAATATTTATTTCTATTGTAAAATTGTTCATAAATTATAGTATTAAAAAATTATATATTTTAAATATGTAATAATACTTAAGTCAAAATAATGAACGAAATTATCATTAATTTTATTTGTAAAAAAAAAATATTTCGTAACAATAACACTATAATGAATTATAATAGCGTGTATTAAAATTAATAATTAAAGAATAATTAATAATTACTTGTCGTGGTTTGATTGGCGACGGTGGTGGGGGCCGAGAGAATGTTGTAACAGGTTGGACTTGTTGCTGTTGCTGAATGATCGAAGAAGTAGTGAGGGGTTGATGAAGATGCGAGAGTTGCTGCTGCCAAGGCAGTCCTGTTCGAGGTAATGTTCCTAGCTGTGGTTGATGTTGCTGCTGTGGTGGTGTTTGGTGAGACTGAAGAATTTGTTGCTGCTGTTGTTGTTGAATTTGAGATTGATGATGTTGCTGTAATAATTGTTGCTGTTTCTGGTGATGATGATGAAGTAGTTGAGAAACCGATGAAATCTGAGGTTGAAGCGAGTTGCTGCTGACGTGTGATTGAGTAACTCGAGGAAGTGTTGAACCGACTGAAGAAATCTTCCGAACTGTCTGTGAAATGAGCTGCTGATTACACGGCACTTACACATTTTTCAAGGTTTTATATAAATTTTATTAGAAAAATATTTATATATTTTATTTATTTATTTATCAAATTTTAAACTTTTATATCATACTTCAGAAATGGAGTAATACAATGAATTCTTCAATATTTTAAATAAAATGAATTCTATCTAAAAAACTAAATAGTATCCTCTATATAATTTATTCAATCAAACAGTTATATGAATTTCTATAGGTTATACGTATATGTACGATCCAGATGTTGTTGATTTCTTTTAAAATATATTTTTAAAGCTCTCAACATTACCTTTGGCGTTGCTATCCAACGCTGAATAACGCTAATTGTCTTCAGTAATGCTTTAAACTTAAAGAAATATACAAATTTATTAATCGTAACTTAATCATCAATAATCAATAGTCATTATGGGTTCAATCTTTAGTCCTCGCGATCAAATCGTAATTTATATTATCTGATAAGGTAACGATTGTTTATACGTTGTCGTATTAATCATCTTGTACAATTACATATGTAATTAAAATTATAATATTTTTCATTTATAATAATTAAGCTTAAAATATTATATTCATAATAATTTCGTTACATAATAGTTAAAACAATAACATTACCTGACTTAACTGGCCATATTTCAAGTAAATACTTGAGAACAGCAATGGGTTGCTGAAAATCCAATGGAACTGTCGCTTCATCCGAATGCAACATTAGTACCGGTCCAAAGCAAACTGCTAAACTCGCAGGTGACATTTTGTTACATTGGGAAATAACCATTGCAAGATGATCCAGCAAATAAATCAACGTGCACTGTATTCAAAATAACTAATTTAATAGAAAAATTTTTACGTGAATCATTGAATTCTATATAGCTAATTATAATTCATATATAAATAATAGATTAATTTAAAATTGTATTATTTGATATTCTTTAAATAAAAATTAAATTAAATATTTAAGAATTATGAGTCTAATAAAAAATTTTTTTATTTTCAAAAATATATATTGAATTGTAAATAAAGCTCAAAATAAATTGTAAAAAATTGTAATTTTAAAATGTCAATTTTTTATTTTCATCATTTTATAATTATATTACCTTATTTACAGTTGGTAAACAGTCTAGAATACTAAACATTAACTTAGCATTGCCTTGTGGATCGTCTGGTAAGCAAACTCCAAGTGCATCAACCATCATTTGATAGAGGCACTTCGTGAATAATGGTTCTGGGAGTTCCCTCAAATAATCTTTTAGAACACCTAATTAAGTAATTTATGTAATGCATCAGTTCATTCATTATGTTAATTAAAATAAAATTACTCATTTAAAAATCCATAATACGTTAATTTTCTTACCTGTAATAACATTAATATCAGGAACATTATCAGATGACAGATCAACTGATCTGGCATTTCTTTCGAAGGCCTCCCTTAGTATCCGTTTCTTCGTGGCTGATCCACAAAGTCTATATAAGCCTAAAATGTAATGAAAGAGAAGTATTATTAAGTAACAATATCTCAAATGTAATTAATTCTTTATACGAATTAACATTTAGAATTATACTTCTTTTTAAAATGAAGCATTATTTTTTCCCCTTTTAATACATCGATACCAGTAGTAGCGACTGAATACATGATCATTTATCTTTAATCAACTATGTAATACAATAGATATTATTATTTATGTACTGTAATAAACTTAAAATTACGTCTTATAAACATCAATACTTATTGTACAAAAACTAAAAAATAATTGTAACTATGTTATTAACACATTTTCTATTATTTTTATAGTATAATTGCAATATTATTAGAGTTTAAAAATTATTTATTGAATAATAAATTATAACTGTGTATATTAGATTATTAATAAAGATTGTAATAATCAATACTTTTTTTTAATAAAATTAAATACTTTGTCACTGGATAATTCCTAATTTTTATTTAATACGGTTTATTTTGATATTTAAATATATATTTTAGTAACATATTGTTAAATTTTTTTAATATGAAATAATACAAATTTATAATAAATATAAACTATTATTTACCAATGATATCTAATCCTCTTCGTTCTACTTCTTCAATACAACGCCAAACAATTATAGGTACATTTGGTACACCATTAGCACCAAACGCCAATGCTGTGGACACTCCTCCTGGAACTCCACCAGTTTTACTCTCACGAGTAACCTTAAATATTAAAAAAATATTAAAAAAATCAGTTTTAATTGTTAAAAATAGTCTAATAATAATGAAACTTTAATTCATCAATGCGCATCTAGTTATATTTTGCAGGATTAAAATATTAGATATTTTGTGAGGCCTCTGAGAAATTATAATATAATAAAGTGTTAATAGATATGAATATAAATAAAACTTTTAAATTTTAACTCTTAAGTAAGTATAATTAAGTTAAAATAAATTAAGCTGCGATGGAGGTTTCTCTCATCGCACTATCTAAATTATCGCAGTACGTGTAGAGACGTACCCGTCTCTGTATATAAGTACGCATCTCTGTATAAAATTTTGTGTGAATACATTTGTTCAATCGTAAACAAAAAAAGTTTCTATCTATTTTTATTTATTACATTTTTTTCAATTCATGCTTCAAAAAGTCGCATTATAGTTTATATATTGAATGTGAAATATTTTTGTATTTATTCAGAAGCTGAAAGACCTAAGATAATAATTGTATAGGATTTTTTATACTTACAACTGTATCAAGATCAATGCCAAACAATGGTGCAATTCTTGTGGCAAGTGATATTACGGGCAAGCTTCTTCGGCGAAATGTTTGGTTAGCGTCAGTATACCTGAGCCTCAAGTATATCGTACCTCGTGGTTCCACTTTTACTGCTAACTGATGAATTGGTGATTCTTTAAGTAACGTGGCTAAGTGCACAGAGCCTTTGTAACAAAGTTTGTGCCTGTACTGCGGATCCCATGAATATACAAGCAAATCCAATTGTCTATTACCCACAAGATCTAGCTCGAAATTTTCATCCCAGTCAAACATCAGATCGCCTGTGCGCACAACTGTACGCGCTTTGTGCACTCGATCGCATTCCAATACACAATATAGATCCCTCAAACCACAATTCACTGTCAACGCGTTAATACACAGTTAATATCAAGGCATTTGGGTAATTAAATTATTTTCTAACCTTTAAATATTTGTATTCCTTTAAATTATTTAACAATTAAATGATTTTTCTTATTACATTAATTGTAGAATCAATAGTGATAAGGTTTTTGTAATATACATGGTCTCTACACGAAGTATCGAGATTTTTTTTCATTTTGCGACTATTGGTTATAGCGATTTTAGAGAAGTCTTAAAATGTAGACTGGAGTTTTTTCTATTTGTTCCTTTTTTTCAATGATTTAAAGTGGCAGAATTTTACTTCGTGTGAAAGATTTTTTTCAGTTTTTAAATACGACGCGATGGAATGTTTGTTGGAACAGATTTACACGATAAATTTTATTTGTGCCTTAATAAAATGCTGTAAAGATGTTTAAATATTAAAAAAAATCTTTAAGGATAAGATTACATGTAAATTACATTTAGAAAAATCAAATAAAGCTCTTAAGAAAGTCACTGATTATCCCATTCTCAGAACTCCAAACCAATCTGAATCGATTTTAATGCCCAATTTTGTACAAAAGTTTGAGTTCAAACAATCATTTAAGGATTAGAGTAATTGATGACACTCTGAATTTATCACACACAGTCACCCTTAAAAATCTTTTTTAACATTCAAAAATATTTAAAATGTTTTTATTAAGCCGTAAGCCAAAATTTTTCTACATAGCGCTGTTTTATTAGTCACTCCTTCACGCTATGTCTAAAAATGGAAAAATATCCTTCGTGCAAAATCAAATGCTGCCGGTTCAAATTATCGAAAAGAACAAAAAAAAGAGACAAATAGAGAAAACTTTCCCTACATTTTAAGACGTCTACGAAATCGCAGCAACCAATAATCGCAAAATGAAAAAAAATGTCGATAATATTTGCACATACATAGACAGATCATGCAAGTGCAAATATTTCGAAGCTTATGTTAGTTATAATTAACTTAATTTTCATTTCTATAATTTAATACTTTAAATTAATTCTAATTATATTAATAATTCTCCTCAAAATTATAATATTATTTATATATTAAATATTTTAAATGAGAAAAGGTTCCGCATTAAAATTTTTAGTTGTTATTAAGTTTGTAAAATTAAATTCTTTATTTTAAATTTTCGTGAATAACCATAGATTTATCTCTAGATTAATAATAATAAAAATCTTGAAGTCTCTTGTAATAATAATAATATTAAAATACTCAATTCTTTACCAATATTATCACAATTTAGACGAATGGGTGGTTAATATAAATAATTAAAACTGATAGTTATATCAATAATAGTTATATTATATTAGTAAATCAAATAATTAATTTTCAAAAATATAATTTTTACTAAAACATACAATAGAACAAACGACTATGACTTATATTCATGCGGAAATTTATACAAAATTATATGATAATTAAGGCCTTGATAAGATCAAAAAATAAAATCGTTTAAACATTACATTAGCTTTATTGTTAATAATAATCATACATTAAATATCTACATCATAATTAGGGATTCTTCATTTTCAAAACAAAAAATTATTTCATAAAAATTTAAAGTAATATCAAACCTATACTAGGTTGAATTGAGGGGGTGGATGGTGTGGTTGCTGCAGAAGTTGAAGTAGTTGCACGTAGACCACGTCCAGCCAGCAAATGCACCCACAGTAGACCACTCACACCACTTGTAAAATCACTGCCAACACTGTCCGCTAATGAGCTTAATATAGAACTCGTTGAACTTGGCGTACCGACTGTTGGTAGTTTTTCTAGCTTATACTTAAGGAACTCTGAAAAAAATGGAAGTTGTTAAGATAAGTAGCTTACTCATATTATTAAATGATTTAATATTGAATGTTACTAACTTATATTATTAGGTTTAACAATTCTTTACGGCGGAGTGTATGTTTTACACATGCTCACTGTATTTTGTGTATTCGACATATGAGTGTTTGTCGTATTTTTGTGTGTATTTTTTTTTAAAGATTTTGACCCATACGTTGTAAATATTTCCTTCGTGGTAAAACCAACACGTAAAGTATTCATACGATACATATTGGTGGCGTTTCGATGGGCCGTCGAACTAGTCAAAACCTCATCGCAATACAAAGAGGTCTCGCGTCAAAAAAAAAGATGATTATAAGAGTGTAATTATCTGAAGAAAAAAACGGACGAAGGAAATGGGATAGTTTGGCGGGACGGCGTGCAGTCCAAACCAGAGACACGGGTCAACTTTCTTGTTGTTTTTCGCTTTATAATTTTAGATATTAGTTTGTGAATTGGGTGGATATCCGATATAAATAGGAGGCTTTTTCTTTTCGAATTCCAGTGGAAAGTTTTTTTTTACGATTAGGGACTAATAAATAAGGATTATAATAATATTAAGTTACTTGGATTGATTATTAAGTGTAGCGAACGTTAAGCTGTACAGTGTATAATTAAAAAAATTGTCTGTAAGATCGAGAAAGAGAGAAGGCAGCGACGAACCGTCAGGGCGATATGGTTAGCGAGGCATTCATTTTTTCGTACTCTAAGAGTTTGTTCTACTTCACTCTTTCTCGATTTATAAAAAATATGTTTGCATTTATTTCTCGATGTTTTTCTTATTATATTTTAGCAGATTTTTCTATCCTTTATTGTTTTCAGGAAAATTATATTTTTTCTGAGTAAGTAACACTGGAAATTATCATTTATTTAATATTATATTTGAATGTTTTTAACTAGATATGAAATTAAAAGATAATAAATAAATTTTAATAAAAAAATTGCTACGTTCTGTAGATTGTAATTTTATAAATGTATTGATAATAAATACCAATGGATTAAAAATTAAAAATTACACAAAATCAATGAGGAAATATTCAAATATAAAATTGGAAAAACCATTAAAATTTGTAAAAAAACTAATTTAATCCATTGAAAAATAAATATTATTTATCGCGTAAATAAATACAATGATTTTAAGCATCTAATAAATTATTTTTCTTATATTTTCACAAATAATTTTACTTTATTCGTTGGTTCTATAATGAATAATAAAGGTATATTATTTATTCATAGAAAAGATGTTTTGAATTAACATTTTTCTTTTTTATTTTTTTCAAAATTGTTCATGACATTATTACAATCTAATTTATCTTTGAGTATATATGTAGAAACTTAAATTGTTATACCTCAAATCAAGTCCATAATCAAGAGTAACTACAGTACAAGACTGATTTATAGAGAGTCTGAAAAACCAAATATTTATAATTTCCCTGAAGAACATTAGGAATAATTTAAAATCACCTACTAAATAATTCATGTTCTCATTCTTTTAAATTGTCTCTCTTACTCTCTTTTCAATTTTCTTAGTGACTTATTTTGTATATCAACAACACTACTATTTCTATTTAAATATTAACAAAGTCAATAATAAACTTTATGAAATCGTAAAGTTTGTGTAAAATATTCTTATAACTTATTAATCAATTATTATAAAAGTTTTAGTTTAGAAAATTTTTATTATTATAATTACTATATTTACCTATTAAAATTTTACCTTAATAATACTGATTTTATAATGCTATAAAAAAATATTTAAAAAAATAAAAATTGAAAAAGATATATTTTTATTATTTTTTAACATAGAAAGTTTTATTAAACATTATTGATTTAATGTATTATCCAAACCAACTATTATATTTTTTATCAATGCCTATACTTGAATTATCTTACCTGCAGGATTAATGTCTAACAGTCTTTGATCTATATTTCTAGTAGGCGTAGGTGTAGGTATGTTCCGAGCTGCTTCAAGATCTAGAATATTTCGCATTCGCCTAACACTAGTCGCTCGCTGATTATTTGGATTTCCGAGTGTGTTGGCCTTTTGAGCCATCAACGATGATCTTACGTTTGAAGTAACAGATGATGGTCTTGGATTGGTGGTTGATCGATGATTCGAAGAGCTTATGGCAGTAGAAGCTCGAAGATTCGCCAGGTTGACTTGTTGGGCGGAAGCTGATCTTGTCGATAAACGATCCAGCGTATTCGACATAGGTCTATACGAACCGTAGCTAGTATAGTCGCCCTGAGCAAATAGATAAACCGATTAATTTATTTCATATTTTAAACATACATACATACACATATTTTTAATTTGAAGTTTAAATTAAATATTTTTTGTAAGGAGTATTTATTGCTTAAAGATTATAGTGGATTAACAATTTTTTTATTTTTATTAAGTAGTATGTGTATACAAAACCAATGTTGTACATGCATTAAAAAACAACCAAGAACCATCTATGATAGTGTTATCATTCATCTTGTCACAGCACACTCTACAGCACAGCACACTACAATAGATATTTTGAATAAAATAGATTTTTATTATATTTTATTTTTTGTATTAATTCATATCGTTTACTGTCAATGATTTAAAATATAAGTTAATTTCAATTACTTGATTTTATTGTCAAAGTTTCGAATTATTAATTTTATATTCTTTTACATTGTATTATATTAAATTTATGATTAAATGTTAATTCAAGCTAATCTTTTTATCAATGAAATTTCAAATATGGTTTTTGAGTATTTGTTTAATTACTATTAACTTATTCTTAAATATACATAGCCAATGTTTGGTAATGTAATTTATTTTTTACATGGATTGCTTTTAATTACATTGATGCGAATTATTAATTAAATATTTCGATATTGTATAATTATCACTTGATATTGTATATACATTGTATAAAATTATAAAGCATTTACATGAAACTGACAAAATTCTAAATTTACATTCATGTTTATTTAAATATGAATATTTTATCAGTTTCTTAAATTACATTAATAAACTCAATAAAGTACCATCGTAAAAAACAATTATTCTTATATTGAGTTAATAATATAAATAATAATGTTGATAACAAGGGTAAAAAAGTTTATAAAAATGAGAGGCTAAACGATTGAAGGATTAGGGATATTGGAAAATAAGGAAGTATTAGATAATTGTGGGTCACATTTGACAGTAAAGCAAGCACCGGTCGAAAGACTAAGACCGCTGTAATGAATTAAACAAGGACGGCCAGCTGAACCTTACTCAACATTTATGTATAACCTCCTTTGACACCTAATATTCCGATACTTGTACGCGACCAAGAAATCGAACCTTGCGTAAAATAGCGTTATTTAAAATAATACATAAAAATGTGAAACGAAAATCTCATTGTAAAATTACTAAAATATTTGCATGCAAATGTTTTCTCTCTCTCGCACATATATATCCATCTATTTATTTGTCTCTCTTGTATGCATTGTTCATAGAAACTTAGCTCAAATATTATTCCTCTCTCTCTATTCCATGCACAGCTGATAAAAAACAATCTCTCTCTCGCTCTCTCTCTCTCTCTCTCTTTCTCTCCCCCTCTCTCTCTCTTTCTCGCTCTCTCTCTCTCTCCAATTCATACAAGCTAGCATAATCTCTCTCTCTCTTTCGTGCTCTCGCTCTTCTTCATGCTTTTGCTTACCGCTATTATATTTGCGCAATTATTATTACAAACTGATGACCATATGCACATTAATATCATCGAAAAAAATGAATAAATAAAAGAATAGGGCTGACTTTGGGATCAAAGTAAGGTTTGCCGAAGAAAACCAGCGTATTGGAACGACATGCGAGACGCGTTGGTGAGATTTGTCTAGAAATTTATCGAGCCATGGAAATTGCAGACGTGCAATTCAAATAGAAACTGGATGCTGGTGGGCCATCGTACGACCCAGCATCCCGGATAGAAAGTCAGACGCGGGAGCATTAACAATTTTAATAAAATCAGATGGACATAGAGGAAATTGAGTTTAATATATATTGGCTTTTTCCTTCTTTAGCAGGAAGGAGGTTTTTTCTGCCAAAGTCCGAGGTTTTTTGCGAAAGCCAACGTAGAATGTGAAACGGTGCGTTCGTGAGAAAAACAAGCGAAATAAAGTATGTTAGACTAATTATAAGAAAAAATAATCGAAGTTAGAGGGAGGCGATGAGGTGATAGAAAAATGATCGACGCTCACTTTGAATTTGTATGCTGACGAGTTCACTTGTAATCGTGCTGTTCAAAAAAAAAATAAAATCTATTATCTGCAAAATAATTCGTTTATTTAATACCTTAATAAGTTCTATTTTAATATTTATTTTCGGAAGCAAATCCAGAGGAAGCAACACCGGAGGATTCATTCATTAACAAATAATATTGTTTGGTATAAATTTTACAAGTGACCATGATAAAAAGAATTTTTATCGAAATTGTTTGCTCTGGATCAAAAATAGAATTGACTTAATAAGGATAAACAAGTTAGCACCGTAATATTAGCGGGTTTCGAGTAGAATGCTATAATCAAAGACAATAGATAAACAAGTACCTGATTAACAGCTGCATGAATGTTCTCGGCACTGTAGGTGTATCGAGGTGGCCGATTTGTTGTCGCACGTATCTGTTCATAAAGAGCCGAAGTGCTTGGGGTTCGGCTTAGCCAGGCTCTATATTCGTCCGATGTAAATATACTTGGTGATGATGGTATTCTTCCTATAATTATCAAATCGTAATTTAATAATTAGTGATCGAGATTTTCAGCCCTTGTAAATTGAAATCATTTTTTAAGCAGACGGATGTTTGTATCATTTTTATTTTGAATATTACGTTATATTGATTTTTTACGGAAATTTTATTTAGACCAAGTAATAGAGAACTTTTTAGGCCATGAAAAAGCAGCTGTGATACATATTACAATAATTACTAGGTTCTTATTTTTAAAAATGTCACTCATGATATTCCGAGTTTTTTTTATTAACAATTTTATCGAAAAAATGCATTTTTTGTGAAGAAATTTTTCAAAAACTGGAAAACTTTTAATTATTTAAAAAATTGTATCTTTTTTATTTTTAATATTTATAACTCTAGTTGTGAGAAATTAAATTAATTGATATGCTCTTTCTTTATACAAAATTTTAGCTTGATCGGATTATTAATTTTCGGGTAATACTAATATTAATTAAATTATGTTAAATGCACCGCAAGATTTTAGTTTTTTCAACGATTTAAAAAATATAATTATTGCACAAAAGATCTTGTATCTTACATTTTAAAAAAATCGTTTAGATTGTCTAAAAAATGCAGATATAGATAACCAAAAACAGCCAAGTGCATGACTAGTGGGGAAAGTAAGAACCGGAAAATTGTAATATATAGTAATAGATATGAAATTCACGCAAACTAACCCCTCATCTAATTTTCTTCGTACTCCTCATAAAATTATGCGTGCTAAGTCTTTTTGCTCATCTTTATTTGCATTTTAGACAATCTAAACGATTTTTACAAAATATAAAATACAGGATTTTTGTGCAATAATTGTATTTTTTAAAACCGTTAACAAAACTGAAATCATCCTGTGCATTGCGTTGGAAATAACTTCGTAAATTTTCGCATAATTTTATTAACAGTAGTATTACTTCAAAAGTATTAATCCGATCAAGCTAAAATTTTGTACAAATATAGTGCATATTAATCACTTTTATTTCCCTAACTAGACTTCTAAATAATAAAAAATAAAAATGTTATAAATTTTTTAATTAATATCAAAATTTTCCAGTTTTTGGAAAATTTCTCCGCTTCTAATTTTTCGATCAGTGTATATAAAAATCTATTCACAATTTTATTAGCTATAAATCGCCTATTGATACTATAGTTTTAAAATTAGGACTTTATATTTTATAACAAAAAAAGTAAAAAAAGATGCATTTTTTTCAATAAAATTGTTAATAAAAAAAACCCCTGAATTAGATGAGTGGTATTTAAAAAAATAAGAATTTTTTGATTTTCTTTCGATTTTGATATGTATCATAAGATGTTTTTTTTTCATGGTCTAAAAAGTGCTCTATTGCTTTCTCTAATTACATATAACTATTAACTATAATTAAATCTGGGTCAAAATTCTAATGTTATTATACATCATACCATAGTTTAAACTATGTTATAAACAAATTAATTAAAGTATATTATTAAACAAATTAATTCGCATTTTAATATAATAATGAATGACATTGATAGCAGTAGTTGCACTACAATATAATTGCTTTACAAAAAAGAAAAGTGTCATGCAACGTTATTAGAGCACATACAAATTTTTTAATATATTTGAAAATTGTTATACTATTATAAAGCATCTTATTGACATTAATCGAGTTAGTATTATTAATCGAATGCAGTTTTTTAGCTATATAAATATTAAAGTAGAAAAGCATTTACCTTGTTAAGACAATAAATATAGTGATAATTATTTAATTCTCAACAAGCATTGACCAAATATTTTCTTGTCTAGTGGTAATTCTAAAATTTGCACCACATATCTTACAATTTAGTAAGAACATCACAATTATCATTGCCTAATAATAAAAAAACAAAACAGTTGTTGATATTAGTTAACATGGGCTATAGACTGCATGCACATAATACATTTACTGATAAGAATAGTACAAATTCGCCCAAAACATTCACTACATAAGAAATGAACCTGCGAGCGTGAAGAAGTTGAACAGAAGGTGAATGATCATTCATAATTCAGAGATCTTTACCTCGGTCTCGTCGAATAGAAAGTAGTTCAGGAGCCGAGAGGGCTCCGTCATCTTCGTGATCGAGGAGACCCGATGCAAGGGTGCTAAGGCCTTTCCTAAGGATTGGCTGATGTGGCAACGTCCTACCTCTACGAGGTAATGAATTCGATCTCAAGCCTAAAACATCCGGAAGCGGCATTTGCGCTTGCCTTCACTCTCGAAGTTTCGACTTTCTATTCATTCAATTCATTCTTATTATGAAGCACGTTTTGTATTCCTAATTGATCTTAAAATTTTCGACATCTTTCTTTTTTTTGTGCATACTGAGAGAGTTAATTGAAATTCTTTTAAACAAACATTTATTTTATTGATTTAAAATTTAAACAAAGTAGATCAATAAATACATGTATTCAGCGTTATGAAAATTTTTGTATTTATTCAAAGCAAATGCTTATAGCTGTGAAAACGTTTATGACAAAAATTTTAAGCATGCAGTCGAAAAACTGTAGTTAAAAAATTTTTATATTTTATTTTTAGTTTTATTATTATTACTGTTTTTGTTAATACACAAATAATGAGATTATAACAAAAAATAAGCGTTATAAATAATTTTTTTGATAGGATTTCTTTTTTTTAAATAAAAAGAAAAATCTTGGTTACACTTAAAATTTCATTACTCATAAACATTTTTGATACTCACATTATTTAAATAAATAAAATGTTTAACAAATAAATACTTTCCGTATTATAAGTAAACATAAAAAAAAATTATCTAATAAATAAATCACTTTACAACAATTATTTCGTTTCTCGAAAATAGGTTTTATTGAATTTTAAAAACTTTATGATTACTGAATTGTTCGAAGTTTTAAGTAAATAGTTCTTTAATTAAATCATACAAATTTCTTTGTTTCCATGTAATACTGTCTTTCCAAATTCTTTCAGTTCGAGGATCCAAATTATTTCCCTTTATTTGCCAATTAGCCTTTAATAATAATAATTATTAACATAATTGAAATGAAATATAATTTTACAAAACAGTTCTTTATAAAGAATTTAATAAAAAAACTTGCATTATGGCCTGTCAGATCATACAAGCGGACATGGACGTTGCCATAGGGATTTTTTAGCACCATATTAAACTTTTCATGCCAGTGATTCCCATTACTATTTACCGACATTTTAATATTATTGCTAATATGAAAATCTAAGAGCTCACTAAAAACAGACTATCACAATTATGTGACTAAATAATAAAAAAGAACTAGAGTAAAATAATGATACGAAAACAACAGATGAAAGAACCACATACAGATGGAAAAATATAAATTCAATCGTTGAGATAATACATCTGTGATTTTCGATAATATTTTAATTATGTTAATAATACATTACATACAATTAATTTAAAATTTAAAATAAATTGAAATTATCTTTTTAAATTTTACATGATTTTTATTTTAATTAATAACATTTTTAATTTAACATAACTGAAGAAAGATGTTATTTTTTTGTATATTATGTACACAATTTTATGCTACGTATTTAACAGTTGCATTTCACCTAGATTCAGATATTTAATTAATTTTAAATTGAAATTTATTAAAACATTTTCTAAATAATGTAAGAAACAATAAAGAACGTTCCATTTATAATAATAATAATAATTATTATTAATTTTAATATTAGAACAATATGTATTATTACAAATGAATTTTTGGCCATTACAATTTTTAAATCATCAAAAATGAGTTTTCAATAAATCTAAACTTCCATATTTTAATTGAAATTGTGTCATGATGCTTTTATTCATTGTATAATAATAAAATTTATTTAAGAATATATATGATACATGTTTGGATGTAGAAAGCTATAGTAGTGTAAAATACTTTTCGTAATAATCACAAAAGTGTAACCTCAAACGATTGGATTACAGAGGAAATAAGCTTTACCTGTACTCTGACCAATCTGCGAACGAGACAGCGTCGCCAAATGAGAAACTGCAGTATTCTGTTCTGTGCTTTTCATGTTATTTCTATAGTAGTAATAGGCTGATCGGGGTGAATTTGAACAAGTTGCTTCAGTGTCAGAAGCATAATCCAGTGATGGTCTATGACGCCTTGTCAAAGTTCCAAATTGATTCTGGCGCTGAGATGATAATGTTTCACTTTGAGGAGCATAGCGCGAACTGTAGCGCATTGCCGAAGAGCCTAGTAACAGTTCACCAGAACAATTAATTAGTACTGTATAATTATTTAGAATAATGATCAAATTCCCATTGCCAATTCTTAATGTACTATTGATCATAATACTGTTAATACTAATAATAGAAACTCCATTTCTTAAAATGTACTATAATCAACTATCAAGATTTAATAATTAACAAAATATATAGTAAGTTTTGCATTTTCTCAGTGCACATCAATTATGAAACCCTCAGCATTGTATATTTGTAATATCACATATTTTTACTTCATTGTACCTCTTAAAGATACATCAGTGGAGTCATTTAATATCGTGACTTGTTATATTCATTTTTTTTTATTTTAACTCATCTTCTCATAATTTAATTAAAAAAAAAAAAAAAAAATTATTGATAATTTACAAATACGAGATAGACTGAACGATTGAAAAATTTAGTGTAAAATGAATGTTTCACACCGTTTTTTAGACTTGATCGCAGCAAAGTGTGTCTGGCTGGCGTGGTGATACTCGTATAATCAACTCGAGGAAGATGTTGGTCGGAACCGCTCCTAGGCATCATGCGACCTGTTCCGGGGTGCTGTCGGTAAGTGGCAGCGTAATGAGAAGCCACCGGTTGTGCAGACAATCGACCTGCGACCGGCTGCATACCGGTGCCAGCTGACATTCGACGTGGGCCATTCGTTGCTGTCATCGAGGGTGGATAAAACGAGTGTACCTGGGACACGCGCATATAAAAGCAGGGTGATTTAAAGTGAATCAAGTTACTAAATGTGTCAATTTTTTCATAAATATAAACAGCAAGCAACAAAATATTAACTTAGATTTAGCAAAGCTTACACATTCGAGCTTGTGGATTTTGACTTTTGAGTTTATCAAACTAATTATTCATAAGGTACTATAGCTTACAAAATTAGTTATGATATTATTATTAACGATAAATAAAAAATAGGGGGAGGATTAACATTTACAATATAAACCACAAAAGTTGTTATAATTATTAAAAATACATGAACATAAAATGTATTTATTTTCAAAATACATTTATACAAAATATTCAAATAATATATAATTCATAAAGACAGATAGATAAAAAATATAATGCAATGTTTGTATATTATTTAGAACTCTTTAATAGTCATAATGGTAACATTGTACATAGTCCGCGAAGTACCGAATTTTTTTTTCTTTTTAAGACAATTTGAGACAATTAGTCATAGCGATTTGAAAGAGGTCTTAAAATGGGGAAAGTTTTTTCTATTTGTTCCTTTTTTTCAACAATTAGAAGTGGTAGGATTTTATTTCGCGCGAAGGATGTTTTCAATTTTTAGACACGGCGCGATTATGCAGTTAGTGAGAAAGAGCTATTCGAAAAAGTTTTGTTTGAAGATTAATAATAAAAAGTGAAACACTTAACTTCTTTATGAAATATGATTGATTAGTGGACTTAGATACAGTTTGAAATAAAAATTTAAAACTCTTTAAAATAATTTCTTACTGCATCAATGAATTTATAAAGGCGAGTTTTCCAGGTCTCATCAAAGGTAACTTAAAACTTCTCAGTTTTGATATTTACACAAATTTTTAGCATTTCTAAATTTTTTTGCACTGTACAGTATCTCGTAGATTGCGTTAAATTCAGTTTTTCTGCGATTGCTCTAACTGTCAATCGGTGGGAATTTAAAATTTTTAGCACGCCGAAGATGTTCGTAATGATTCAAGAGCTTTTTAGGCACTCAAATCGAGACTCGTCGATTATCTTTTCCTGGGCCTCTTTAAGAGCTCTGTATCATTTTCTATATTGCGATTTTGACATACAATTTATAAGTCTCTTTTAACATTTTAAATGTTTCCGTACTGTTTTTTTATGTTTAAAACAAAATTTAACAAAATGTAACGCTATTTCACTAGTCGCTCCATCATGCCGTGTCTAAAAACTAAAAAATATTCGCGCAAAGTAAAATCCTGCCACTTCAAATTATTGAAAAAAACAAAAAAAAGAGACAAATAGAAAAAACTTTCCTCTACATTTTAAGACCTCTTCCAAATCGCCATAACCAATTGTCTCAAAAAGAAAATAAACTCAATACTTCGCGGATAGACCATGTATTCACAAATGATTATTCATAAAATTAGTAAAAATAGAACTCTAAATAATGTATCAATTTTATAAATAATTCTGCTATTATGAGGTAAAATATTTTTTTTTGTTAATTTAAGTAATTATTTTATATTAAAAAATCATTATTGCTAATTATTGTTTCAGTATAAAATCAAAATTAATTTAATATTTAAATAATAAAACATAATGCGATAAATGAAAAAAACATTGACAATTTTTTTTTAAATTTTGAATATATATAAATAATATTAAAAAATATATAAAGAAAAATTTATTTAAATACACATTTTAAAATTCTAGACTGAGAAATATAATATATACAATTTGGTTTTAGATACTGAAACTATTACTATTATTATTATTACTATTATTTGAACATTTTTACTTCAAATATATTTGTAAATATAAGAATTATTGTATTACTAGGTATGAATCAAAATTAATATTCAATATTTTCAAACAGATAGTTGTTCATCCCTATAAGAATCTTGATTTGCTCATAAATAAATAAAAAAATATTTTTTAAATAAAGAAACAAAAATTCGAAATCATAAAAATTACCGAAGCTACAACTTACCTTTAATTAATTTGTAGAATTTGGAAAACACCCTCCATTGTAGTAAGAAACTTTGGATAATATTTCTCTTAATAAGACGATGGCTGTAAATAAAATCACTGTTTTTACCGATGTAAAACAGTGATTTTATTTACACCCATTAGGAATCTTATCCAAAGTTTCTTACCTTTAATTAAATATAAATTAAAATGTTTCATCCACCGGAAAAATAGCACTGAGTCAAAATTTAATAAATGATATAAATTGAAAATAGTTTAGCTTTAATAGATTTATAATAACGTTTCTATATATATATACAGTACGTTTATCAACAAGAGAACACACACATTTTTAAATTATATGATAAAAATATACTGTATTAGTTAAAATCTCACAAATATAAATTAATCGAATATTTTTTCTATTAGTAATATTAATAACTTTTCATTGTTCAACTGTATTTACATAGTAGACATAAAATTTTAATTTATATTAATATTTGTGTAATTTGTTTAGTCTATAATTTTTTATTTATTTTATTTCTTTGTTTTTATAAATTTTTTGAAATTTCATTTAATAAATAAAGGTGTTGATAAAGAAAATTATTCACCTCATCAAAATTTGTTTTAATCCACACTTGTAATGAGTCTTACATGTTCAAATTAAGCTACATGAATAAAGTTTATTATACTATTACTCAAATTTAAATAGTTAAAGAATATTATTTTAAAAATAAATATTAAGATTTTAATGAAACTAATTAATTAAAAAATACTATTTAATACAAATGAATATAATATCAAGATCCTCTTAAAAGCAAACACTGATTAAAAATCGATGCAATACGATACAAGCATAAATATAATATAAATAATTATAACACTCTTGATGAAAAAAAAAGGATTGATCAAATAAAACAGTACAGCGGGCTTTTTAACAGGTTATTTATGATTAAAATTAAAGGAATTAGTCTTTGTCAAAAAAGATTAATTATCGATTGTACAAAATTGTGTTCTAATAATAATTAATCTCAATTTGATACTGACAACGTCACACATGATAAAGAAACAATATTATCTGAGAAAAAACATTTATTAAATACAATAAACTAAGGTAAGTAAATTTTATTCGTAATTATAAAGTTGTCAATATAATTTAAATGTAAACTCTTAAATATAAAGGTCCTAAATTACAAAATTATTATAATAATATTTAATATAACAATACCAATACTATAAATGTGAATTAATTTTTCTATTCGAATTTTTTTATAATTTTAGTAATTGGTATGCTAAATTAAAATTTAAAAATATCATATAAAATGTACCATAAATTTATCGCTTAACCATATTAAAATCGATAATAAATCAAGCGATTAAATAATGTGTATATAAAATTATACATACTATGATATTTAAAACAATTATATTGAATAATAGTCTGTAACTGTTATAAAAATAATATTATGTTTCATTTAATGAAAGTATTTTCTCAGATTGCAGATTTTTTCATCACTAGTTGTCGATTTCATTTAAATTAAATAATTTATTATGTATTGTACAATAAATGGAAATCGAACAAATGTTTTGAAAATTTCAATCTACATGTGTTCCATTGCACACAGTTAATTTAAGTTCTAGTTATCAAGAAGATTTGAAAATGCTATTACCTTCGTGAAATCCTGATTTTTTCAATGGAGCGATCATTCATAGAACCGATAAGGCCGATTAGAAACTCGTAATTTAAATTTTATTTATCGGTTAGCTCGTACTTCTAACCGGATTGCCCGAAATATTTAGTGTGTAATAATCCTTTATATTTGTATAACAATGATAAACACTGAAATACATTTACTATGTCTATGCATTAATGCATGTATACTCTAGATCAATTAATATAATGATTTTCCAAAAAATCATTTTGAAATCAAAGTATATATTGCGATTTGCACGAGCCACCGCTATTTAATAATTTACATTGAAATATTGATTTTAATATTTATTTTCGTCATAGTGATCTTAGAGAGTGGAGGGCAGACACTGAGTGTAGAATTGTGCAAAAGGTGTAAATGGTGCTCGATCCACATCGTCTAAGACATCTATGCGTTAAAAAAAAGAATTTTTCAAAGATAAATGGGATATTCATTAAATAATAAATGTAATTCATTAAGCATATTTGTTAATTTTTTTTTTTTTAACGTATAATATTTTGAAAAATTCTCCTTTATTAGTGCAACAAATTTTTATTCAACTCTCACGAAAACATATTAAAAATTATAGATCAATTTCAGTTTTAATAATTTTTTAAAGATTTTTTTTATTTCTAAAACAATTAAATTATTTTACGTATCACTTATTGTTATATGAAAACTTAATAAGGGTATGTTGTTTAAAAAGTTATGTAAATATCTTTTTAGATAATAAGTTTTTTTTTGTGAAACCTAACATATAAACCTAACAAAGATTCAATTTTGTTGAATTTAATTGTACGTTCCGATATACAATATTAAATTATAATAAATTCGCTATTTAAAACCAACTGATCATGCATTTTACACGATAAATTATATATCATAAATTATCAAAATTATCCAAAAAGTTTTATTGTCTTATAATGAACTAAATAAAATTTCTGAGAGTTGAATAATAAAAAAAAAAGAAAAATTGAAAATGGAACGAATAATTTTATAATGATAAGAAAAAAAATACGCAAGTATTGCACTGATTTTAAATCACGATGTTTTACCTTTTCAGCAAGGCTCTCCAGCGTCTTGGGATAACCACGTTCATATGGTTGAAAATGTTGAGTTGAGGTTGGTTTCGGTTGCTGAGTAATAACAGGTGGTGGAGGAGGTTGATATGTCCAACCTAAGTGACTCTCTGGCCTTGAGTTATAATATAGGTCGCCATTATTTACAACGATATCTTGAGTTGAACCTAAGCCAGATAATCCCAGTTTTGATCGTGAGGGCAGCATCTCCCGACCATCTCCTCGACGCCGATTAGTATCCCTAGAATTTTTTTTGATAATGTTCAGAATATTAAGATAAATAAATAAATATAAAAGTATATTTTAATTTTATGTCATATTATATTTAATATAAAGAAACAAAAAATATTATAAAATTAATTTTTTTTATCAAAGAAGAGAAATTTCTAATTTATTCATTATTGAAAACAAAAACAAAAAAGGTATTGAAATATTATAAAGTAAATTAAAAATTATTTTAACTATACAAAGACTTTTTAAATGATAGTATTATACAATTATTTCTAATGTAGCAATTAAAAATTATAGAGATTAATTTCGACGCTTTTCAATATATTATTTAATTTTGAAAGTCATAATACTATATCATTCTATAATTCTTTATCGATATGTAATATGAAAAATATTGTTCCAATTTTAAAAACATATAATTTATCCTACTTGTTTACAATATATTTAAATTTTTCAAAGCATAATAAAATTAGATAAAGAAATTAAAAGAGAATTTTTAATTAAAGCACTTGTGGTTTTAAAAATGTATTAAAATATTTATTGCGTATATTTAAATTATAAATACCTATAGCATAAATCATATATTAACGAATTTAAAAAAAATTCAATAGCTAACTAATTTATGAACAATGTAAACAATATATTCAAATTGTTATTTTATATAATTTGTAGTAGGATTAATCAAGGTACAAAAATTTATGAGGTTAAGGGAAAATATTGTATTTAAATTATTTTGAATTAAACATAAAAAGTTAGCTTTATTATAATTAATAACAGAATAAAATTTTATTAAATTATAAGATAAATTGTATGTAATATTATGTACCTAATGTGATTACTAGTGATATGATCATTTTCGTCCTCGTTGAGTTCCTTTTTAATGACTACAACTGGTGGTGCCTTGTGTTCATTTTGTCGATTATGTGGCATAAACATGAGAGAACCATGTCTAATAGCAAGTACAAGTCGTCTAGGTATCGACATGACGACTACAACATCGTCAAGGCTCATGCGCGTCACATTAACAAAATTTACTGCCAGGATTTCGTCACCTACCTTCAAAAACACATGCAGACACATATACTAAAAATAAATGAATTTATTTTATTTAGTTAATTATACATTTATGATTTCTAATTTTATTACAAATACATATTTTGTGACTAGAATATATTTATATAAAATAATAAAAGAACAATAATTTACTTATACTAATAATAATAAAAGAACTTTAATCAATTTACAACTATTTATTTCAATAAATAATTTAATAAATAAGAATAATTTTTAGAATGTATTCTTAATACTTATAATAATAATTAGAAATCAAACTATTAACAAGTTAATAAAATAAATCATAAAAATAAAAATTTAAAATGGATTACCATACTGTAATATTGATAATAAGTAGGTAACATAAATTACTGAATCAATTTATACGATTATTTTATAAAGACGTTTTAATTACATTTATTTATACGAAAAAATGTTTTAAAAGAAAATAAACTGCAATAGAACTTAATATGTATTGAAAATGAAAAGTGAAATTGATTTCTTAAAGTGAAGTTGACGCCTGACTATTAAAATATTTTTTACATTAATTTAAATGATGTAAAATTTACTTTTTTCTCTACTAAATAAAAAAATTTTACAATAGTGGATAAATGTACTTATTACTGAAGATTCAATATTAATTGATAAAATTCTAAATAAAAATATGAATCTCAAACAAACAAAAAACATGAGGGTAGTACATAATTGTTATACGAGAACTTTTTATCTGTATATTATATTTGATTAATAGTTGAGTGTGATATATTTGAATGTAAAAATGCTGTATATTCATTTATCATATTCTATAAAGCAGCTTTGATTTATATGTGTTATTATAGCTTACACATACGCACGGACGCACACATATATACAATAACAACCCTTATATATTCAATTCAAACATTAAAAAAAAAGGTAAGTTTAATTGCTTTTTAATTATTTTAGTATCATTTTAAATCTATATAAAACTGTAAGATATTTTAAAAAGTGAAAATTTACAACTATAAATGAAGAATTAAAAATGTGAGTTTTATAATACATGGTTCATCCACGAAGTATCGAGTTTTTTTTCTTTTTGCGACAATTAGTTATGGCGATTTGGAAGAGGTCTTAAAATGTAGAGGAAAGTTTTTTCTATTTGTCTCTTTTTTTTTGTTTTTTCAATAATTAGGTGCGGCAGGATTTTACTTCGCGCGAAGGGTGTTTTTCAAATTTTTTACACAGCGCGCTGAAGCGATTAGCATAAAATCATTACGTGAGAATGTTTTGTTCAAAGATTAAAAAAAAAATTCTTACTTTTCTTTTTTGAAAGATGATTTATTGGTGGACTTATAAACAGTGTGAAATAAAAATTTTAAATTCTTCAGCATAATTTCCTCCTGTATCAATACATTTTTGAAGGCGTGTTTTCCAAATTTCAAATGCATTTCAAACTCTTCAGCTTTGATATTTTTCAAAAATTTCTGTAATTGTAGATCGCGTTAAATGTAGTTTTTTCACGATTACTCTAATCATTAATCGACGGTCTAAATCTAAAATTTCTAACATGCGCCGGGTGTTGCTAGCTATTCGAAAGCTTTTTGAACGCCCAGATCGAGATTCATCGATGATTTTTTCTCGGCCCTCTTTAGAAGCTCTGTGCCATTTTCCACTTTGTGATTTTGACATGCAAATATCTTCATAAGCTTCTTGTAACATTTTACATGTTTACGCACTGTTTTTTTTAATTGCAAACAAAACTTTATCACGTAACGTTGTTCGAGTAGTCGCTCCATCGTGCCGTGTCAAAAAATTGAAAAACACCCTTCGCGCGAAGTAAAATCCTACCGCACCTAATTATCGAAAAAACAAAAAAAAAGGGAAAATCCGGAAAGAATTTGTCAAAATTTTAAGACCCCTCCCAAATTTCTACGACGAATAGGCACAAAATGAAAAACAAACTCGATACTTCGTGGATGAACCATGTATATGTAGAATTAATAAGATATTCATGATTATTACACATTTTAATTATTCTTTTTTTTTACTCTAACTTCTATTCGTTGTTTTGAATCTCTAAAGTATATTTATAAAATAATTTATAGAATAACACATATATACATGCATATAATTATCATAATCATTATGGTTACCATCATCATTACTATTATCATTGTCTCAGTTATTATCATCACTATTGTCATCATCATTATTATTAGTGTTATTTTTATTGTTATTATTGTTGTTATTATTATTATCAATCTTATTATTACATTAAAATTTTATCCATACATTTTATTTATACATAATTATTGTTGAATTATTTTTAATACATATTCTAAATCACAAAATAGTAAATATTAAACGTAAATAAGTGTTAGTAAAAATTATAAAATACTTGAAGTCTTTAATTTTATTTAATAAAAAAAGAAAAAATTTATCAAATAAAAATTTACTCGATTAAATTCATAATAGCGATTTTGTTGATTTTTGCATAATCTAATAATTTGGAAAATCTAATATTTAGAAAAATTCAAGTGAAAATATTAAAATTTAGAAAAACAAATTTCACTATATTGGATATTAAGATATAATTATAATGAATAATTTAATTATTACATTAAATAAATATTATTAAGGGAAAACTTGTATTATTGAATTCTGATGCATTATTGATAAACATTATATTAATTTTTTTTAATTTCAATTAAGAGTCAAATATATATTTGATAAAAAATTAACATAGAGAATAAAATAATAATTAATAATAATATTAATCATTATAAATTTATTAATTCATTGATTGATTTTTTATTAATTGTAATTAATATCTATAATTAAAATATAATTATAATAATTATAATTAAAAAAAATTAATATTTTACTAAATATATTATAGATAAATGAAAAAGCAAGAAAAGGTTAAATTAAAAACATCTAATCAAACCTTTAAATAACCACTATTGTGTACTGCTGTTTCCATGGCTACCCTCGAGATGAAAACACCATCGTTCCTATCTATACTATTGCCCTCACGGATATAAAGTCCCAATGTTTGACCTGGTCTTTTAATTATTTCAACAAAACTGACTGGATGTTTCGAGTTCTAAAATAACCAGAATTATAATAATTATATAATAATATTATTTCATTATTATATTTTGTAGCGGATATGATCTTTTATAAGCACTTTTTTCAAAAGAGATTTTTTTAGATTAAAATATTTTGCAAAGTATTAAATAAATTTTTTTTTAATACTTATTACAATTAAATAGTTAAAAAAAATTTTATTATTTTTTTTTCTATTATTCAATGAGATTATATTAAATAGCTTATTATTATTTTGTCAACTGAGATTAAAATTATTATTAAAAAAGTAATGGCATCATTGATTAAGTTCAGTATTTGTATAATTAAGAGAAAAAATTTTTCAGTGATATATGAAATTTAATGCAACTACTAAATTGTATTGCGAGTTTATCAATCAGGAATAAGTTAAATACCAATATTGATTTTTATTTAAAAAATGTCCATTTGTATCATGATAATGACCTGCATTGCGATGAATACTTTCGCATCTTCTGCTGCCTGTCTACCCATTTGACGTGGTTCAATAACCTTGACGACCATCTCCCCATGCTTTTCGACAGCTTCGAGAGCTGCAGCCGTCGAAGCGTCATGGTCATTCTCGACAACTTCGATTTGTCTGTAGACTTCGTCAGATATGCCAGATACCTGAAACAAATGTTCTCTCTCCTATTTGAAGAATTAACATTTAGAATGTTTTACTCCAAGAATCAAAAGGAGACTTGAAAGCTCTTACTTATAATAAAATTAATTCCATATGTAAATAATGCAATTAATAAAAAAAATAATAACTTCAATTTACACTATTAATTATTTGTGTGTGCCCTTTCTGGTACTTTAAATATTTGAAAAATTGAAACTTCTATTATTCTATCACTTCATTCATATTTGTTTGATATTTAAGTTTTGTAATTATTGATTAAAAACCATTTTTAGAGCAACAAATCTTATCATTAAATTAAACTTTCCTTTTGTTCAACGAATGAAACGTTTAGTAAAATGTATGTTGAAAAGCATCAATGGAAATTTACACAAGGCCTTATAGTAATTGAGAATAACTGACTAACGTGTTTTCTTTTAACAAAAAAAATAGTAAAGAAGCTTCGTTACCTTCTTGAAGTCTCCCTGAAGGACAACAGAGAGAGGCTCTTTCGGCCGGAATTGGTTAAGAGATACTTGCCTCCCTGGACTTGCGTTTATATCTGTCACTTCTCCTCGACCCTCCTGCAATCATAGTAAAATTTTAACCGATAAAATCGATGTTAATTAAAAAGATAATTAATTAATTATTTTTTTTTTCTTATAATACAATGAAAAAACAAGAATATAATTATGAATTTTATAGCAATTGATGATATTTTTAAATGTTAGAGTCATTATCTATTTTATATTTATAAAAAATTTAACGCGTTATTTAAATTTATTTTAATCAATTTCAACTTTTATTTGTGAAAATATTCATCTAGTTAAATCAAACTCATTGCATTAAACTTCACAATGCAAAATTTACACTTCATAAAATGTTATACTTCTAATTATGTAGTAATAATATAATTATTTTTTATATTATTCTTCCCAAAAAAGCTTGATTTATAATAAATATTGAAAAATATGTTTATAAATTCATTTTCGTTTGTAAGTGAATAACACTGATATCTACTTATTAAATAATTGTGGTTATTATCTAAAACTTCCTAAGCAATGATTTTTATTCAAGTTTGTTGTAAAATAATGTAAAAGCTAAAATGATACATGTATTATATATTTTCCTTGCTTTATACATTGAAAAGAGGAAGAACACTATATTTTTTTTTATTATAGAATTATAGTCGTAACTTAATAAAACCATCAACTGTATATTTAGCATCGATATACCTCAAAATCAACTTTATATTTTGGCATTTTTTGCATAATATATTCAAGTAAGAGAATACCGGTGCAATCAACAATATATCTAGGACTCTCAACTTTCATATACTAGGGTTAATGTACTTATCAAAGCAATGACATGCTTAGAGTTCACTCCTCACATGCATGTCTCATAGAAAAGTATTAGAACAATCGCATGCACCTTCAGTCATATTTCAAACAACTGCACGTCTAATCAAATGAAAGGAGTAAGGATGTAGGGACTACCTCTCGTTCAATGGCTCCAACCAACCGCAGACATCGTAGGCAAAGTCCAGTACAAGGCAAGAGGAAGACAACCCATGCCTTTGACCTACATATACGCCGGTGGTTTAGTTTTGATAGCAGAGTCGAATCGCAAGAATCACCATCTCTAAAGTGGACCCCCCGCGAGTCTTCCGCGCAGCATCTTCGAGGTCGCACATACCCCTCTTTCTCACACATCTAGAATCTTCACCCACGGCGTAGTTCGCCGCGTCTGGTCCGTAGCGTAAGTTCACTCCCACACTTGATTTATTCCTGCATGGACTCACCTCTCTTGTTCGTCATATTTTTCAAACTAACGAGTGTCAATCATACGCGTACATTTGTTAACAAAGGTAGCTCAGGATAAAAGTACCAGACCATGACATCTTCATCTCAATGCTATCTAGGACTGAACGTTACCTCATGCTGACTAATATGGCGGGAATGAGAAGCACACCCGGTGAATAGATCCTGAGCCCAGTATTGTAGGGTGTGAGAAAGGGATGACGCATGCGCCCTGGTGAACAGTGGATGCGAATCGCCGCGCGAACCAACTCAGATACTTTATCGACCCGTTCTGACGTCATCTCGCATCTATTGTATGGAAATTATACGTCCCGTAGTACAATAAACTACGGGCGTATTCTCCTTGTCATTTATAATAACTATAGAATCCTATTCTCATGCCAATGAATATCACCGCGGAATCACCCCATACAAATGACTGCAAATTACCCTGGCAAAGATTAGTTTCAGAAAGAATTCATAGGAACATGAACCTGTATATTATTAGAAATGGCGATGCGTAATCTTTACACTGAACATTGTGTTAGTATATGTGAACTGGAATTCATTTGCGCATAAATGTGACCGGAAAAAGTTGAATGTACATGTATATTTCTATGTAATGGATACATTATATGAACTCCACCGACACGTATATACATATTTACATATAAATATAAGTGTATAAAAGTATTCAAGTTTAGGTTTATGAAATCTTAAGGAAAAATTACAGTGAATCTATTACAGCATCACCCCACAGTAATTAATTAAGAATTTATTTCTGTTTGTAAGATTTACCGATATTAATAATCATGAATATTGTAAAATCAAATTAGTATTTTATGATATTGTGTCTTTTATTTTTAATTTATTTACTCAATAAATATGTTTGTTAAAATTGGGTGAGACATTGAGTTTTATATGATTGTATATAAAATATTTGTCTATATGTTGAGTTTAGTACTTGGCATGTCTTCGTGATATTTATAATTCAAATAAATTTAAAGTTATCTTTATTAATTGTAGTCATTCAAATTAAATCTTAAACGACTATAAATATTATTAAGACGGTAAACTTCCATATTTTAAATTAAAAAAAAATGAATTAGTATTAATTTAACAACTTAAAGTTTCTTTCTAGAATAAAATATAGCAACTAAAAACATGTTATCTTTAAAAATAAATTTAATTATTGCATTAATTAAAGTATGAAAACAAATAAGTAGATCTATAAAATCATGATATGCCTAATATTACATTTATCATTAAAAATTCGTATTTAAATTTTTATCATTATTAATTTTTTATTAATATAATTTTATTTTATGATTAGAAATTTTTTTCATATTTAACTACATTATATACATTTATATTTGTCATTGTCATTTTTTGAGTTAAAATTTTTTCTTTTCTCATATTTTCTTAATCTTTTGTCTCAACATTTAATTATTTATCTAATTTTATGTTTCATATTTTTTAAATTGATTTGTTAGTTCGGCTTGTAATGTTGAAAAGGTAAATTGATGACAGAGTTTGTTTATAATCAATGTGTAAAGAAAAGACAAAGCGGTATTAATTCTGCAAAAATTAAACAGAAAAACAGTGACGATAGTAGTGATAAAATAGCATCTCATAATAATAAATTAATTAATACAGTAATGTTATATATATTATTATCGTAATGTTTATATTTTAAGTATTTGAATATTATTTTAATGAAAATATTCTACTTTTTATGCATTACTATTTCTATTAGTATAATTTAAAAATGGCTTATCGCATTAAAAATGGTTTTATTCTAGTAATTATTTAATTTTTTGTATAATATTTATATATTTAAAGTATTAACCTTACTTAAATTTTAAATTATTAACTTAATATGTTAAGAAATACACTTTTATTTCTTTTATTATTTTTTAAATTTTACTTACGATTTTTTTTAATCATATATAAGTTTTTTTAATTTTTAATATTTTTCACGAATGATATTCATAAATGCAAATTGATTTTTATTAATTTTTTCATATTTAGCTACACATATTTAACATCTATGTTTTGTATGTACATACATCTAGATTGATATGCTACGTTGCCATATTTAACTACAGTTAATCGTTTTCATTATAATCTGATACACCTTTAATTTAATAAAGTAATTTTATTGAACAAATATTAAAAAAAATAAAAATGAAGATAATTTGTAATAAAAATTAAGAAGAAAAATTATTAGATTCTGTTAAAATTATTTTGTTATAATGTTATTTTAAAATTAATGAAAAAAATACTTTTCTGTAAACAGTAATATTCGTTTTTATTTATATCTTATCTGTTTATAATTAAAATCCAGTATATTATAATAGTGTAATTTAAGTTTAATTGTTAGTATAATATTATAGAAAGAGATACGTTTTATGAAAAATTCAAATAATCTTTATACTTCACAACATAATTTGATTATGTTTCAATGACACGTGCTCGTTGCGAGAAGCTTCGAGACGGTCCCTTACCCCCCTCGAAGCTTCAACCGCGTTTAGTCTGCCATTTGGCTCGTGTGCCGGTACACGACGAGACACATGAGGTTCCCGGGGAAAGGGGATGGCGGCCGCTTGAGTAAGTCCGTCGCAAGTACCTCTCATTGTTCCGCACAAACGACCACCAAACAAACGAATCAGCGCTCGCGGCCGAATACGCAGCAGTGTACACGCACCTCGAGCGCCGAGAAACCGAGGTGATGTCACACCTCGTCGCACCCGACTCAGGAGCAGAATCCCTCTGGTCTTGGTTCTGACCGCACCATCCCTTCCGTCTCATCCGTTGTACACGATTATGTGGTAACATAACATCCGAAATTGTCATGATTCTGTGCTTTTTAAAATCCTTAAAGTTTGGACTGTTTGCAGTCAAACCATCGCTTATGTAGCCAGAAGTGTTCTGTGGTAAATGGGTGAAGTTGCGTTCACTCCAATATTTACCATTTGCATCTGCTCTTCGAAACCCTAGCTCGTGTCGGGTCTCCCTCGCAATAAGGGTTTTTCTCCAACCGTCCTTAAAGCATTGCCACCTGTTCCTGTTCTCCATGTGTCACCCTCGATCTTTCGGGACTGCTTCGTTCCACCGAAATTGCATTTTATAAATACGTCGTTTTATCTCGGATTGCGGAAGGATTATTAATTTTCGTAGAAATTGTTTAAATAATCAATTTTTTGGAAATTATCCGGAAATGAAACAAAATGTCGTAAAGTAATTATTTCGATATAATTAATTGAAAAATTCAAACAGTTAGCAATTCAAATTTAACTTCCCACGTATTGTTATTGTTATTGTCGGTGACCCATCCATGGGTTATTTAGCGTGTAGACAGTTAAGAAATTTCCCTATTATTATGGTCAAAGCTGACCAATGTATTCGACAATAAATAAGCAAAGCGAATAAAATTTCTTAAGTATTAATCGTAAATATTTATTTCTCGTATTGTCAAAATAAAAGCTGAAAATTAAACAATACATTTATGTATTAACATTTGAATTTTGTTATTGACTACTCCTGTGAGCAACGTTTCAAATTCCTGGCAGACCGGCTGCTGCTTTATCCCGGCGATAGATTACTTTTCTATTAGGTTTCGACGAGTGCTCGACTCTGCCCTTCAACCGTGAAGTACGAACGAAGCCGTCACGTTACAATGTAATATAAATTATATGAAATTATCAAAACGAAATATATGATTATATATATGTATTGCATGATTGGATAATAATTGCTATAATCAAACGGTGATTATGACACTTACTAAATGGCAAGTGTATTAAGAATAAAGAGATGCAGTAATTAATGATATGAAAGGTGATAAATATGACGATCAATAAAGAATTGTTACCAATTAAATAACCTGCACAGGTATTATCTCACATCCTGTAGTGGAGGAATTTTGTTAGTAAAAATCAAATTAATTGCATTCGTTTGTTTTTTCATCTTCTAAAATTCTTTTTAATCTACACCTTTCTTCGTCAAAATAAAAAAAATTTGTTATCTAATTGTATATAATGAATACTTTTAATCCAATTAATAAGTAGTACCAAAGAGCAACCATTGTACTAAAAAAGCAAAAATATTGCTTAAAAGTTAAATCTAGGGATTAAAACATAGAGTACTCGATTGAATTTATTTTAAATGAAATGTAGACAAATATCATTATTCGTTGGCTGGTGGTAACATCGAAAGTATTCTTGACATTTTTTTAATACTTTCATTGTATTATCTAATGAAAGAATCTTACAAATATATATTACGTATATATATGTATATAATACTATTAAATAATATTATCAAACTAAAAAAATCACTGTGTACTTAATTATTTTTATTAAGCAATAAATACGTATTTTATTTTATATGTAAAATTTTCATATCCAGTAAATTAATTGAAAAATTAAACTTCAGAAAGAAAAATTTGCCTTTTCGAAACTATATATTAATTGCTATTAGGCAAAGTGATTATTTGTGAAAATGAACTATTTAGAACGTTTTATTTATTGATATAATTACTAAAGTATTTTATATCACTGATTGATTAATTAACTATAAAAACAATAACAATAATAATGATAATAATAATAAATACATTTATAAAATAAAGAAATTACTATTTGTTTTTGACAATTTCGAATTTTTACATTGCAAATGTATTATATGTATCACTATTAACTAATAGCAAATTAGAGATTCTTATTCAAATTTATTTCAAATGTATATATATATATATTTAAATAGAGGTTTCAAAATAAAATATATGGGATATAGGGCGAATATATTATATTTTATAATTCTTCATTTAATAGTGTTTCACATATTCATTTAAATCAGTATCTATACAAAAATATGAAAATTTCAAAATAATTCATATATAATCAATATAACATTGATAATTAATTTACTGACAAAATTAAAATTGAATATGAAATTTATATGATGATGGTGTTATCATAAACATATAATTATTATATATATTCTATTCTACATATTTTATTTTTTAGAAAAATAAAGTTTCTAAATTTCTGTACTTTTAAAGTAAAATGTATGCTTCATCAATTACATTTTAATAATTATAAAAATTTTTTAAATAAAATATGTATCCTTAAAGAAAATTTTAACTCTGAATTTTAAAATTTTTGTTTGTATTTTTTACAGAAATTATGGAAAGAAATATATAGCGATTAATTTGTATAGAAAAAAAGAAGAATTCGTTAATTATGGTGATTTTATTTAAAGCATACTATTTCACTAATTTTATTTAATATCTTAAAACTATATTTTTGTTAATTTTTATAAAATATACTGTGCAATGCTGCGATCTCTCAAGGTCGGGGCCGGAACTCGTTCAGGAGGAATATGGGGCATAACAAATATAAATTTTTTCAATATTTAATTTTTATTTATACATTTCATTCCGTTTCAAATTTATTAGGTTTTCGCGCTATTTTTCTTCGAGTACATCCAGCAGTCACTCCTTTACATTCGTCTGTGACAAACCCAATAATGTCAAATGTTTATATACCAAATGAATATTTAATAAGTACTACATATAGTGTTCCTGCAGTTATGACACAGTGCACACGAATGTTGACGTTAAATTTTGGTAATACACAAACGTCTCTGTTATTATGATACAGAGTGACGATGTGTATTACGATTTAGTACCGTTGTTCCTTGTTGTTACGACGCAAGGAACAATGAACAAGTTTATTTAAATTTAATTATGGGCGTGTAATCACGTCTGATAAATAAATTAATAGCAGATACAATATTACCGTAAGTATTGGTGTTCTAGCTCGGAGATGCGTGTAATCATGTTAATCTCGGTCTATTACCAATCCAAAAATAAGTGCCCACCGGCAAAAATCAGCAGTTTATATACTGTAGCTTTCCCGTGCCTTGAACGTCGATTTTCTCCGGCGACGGGGTACATAGTTTTAGTTCCTGTGTAACCGGTCATGCGATCCGTGTGCGATTTGTTCGATTTAAACAATATCGTTAATAAACGGTTCGGGGCTTAAATGGACAAATCGCGAGGTGAATATTCTCACGCATGTATTTATATTGCACCAAAGTTTCCCTTTCTTTTAGCTCAACAATATAGCCGATGAGGTGAATAACCTCATGACCTTAAAATTTTCGTAATGACATGTAAAATCGTTGCACTTTCCTCCCCTTAAACAAAACGGATAAACTGTGATGAATTAGATGGGCAGTGAACAAAAAGATGAGTATCATCCGGAGAATTTTTTTTTTCTTTTTTTGATATACCTTTATTCTAGGTCCGATGTGTCGCACGAATCCTGTTTCTTTATTGAACCGCAATTTCCTTTTCCATGGACCGTATTGTACGATGTAGGAAAGGTGTCCTGTCGGCACCTGCATTCGAAATCCATCCGAAAGCATCACGAAGATGTATTTCTGTGCCTCACGCGGAGGAAGAGCTGCTGAGATGAGGGTTTCACTGATGGGTGTGTTAATCTTTCGTTTCTTACAAGATAACTCGTTTTCAACCAATTCGTTTTTCCGTTTATTAATTTTTTCATCGGATTCTGTCCATTTTCTCGCTTTTTCACGCAATCGGTTTACTATGTTGTCCGGTGTGAGTTCCATTTTCGCTATTAACTTAGTATTATTATTTTCAAACAGATTTTTACCTTTATTTAAATAACTTTCCCCTACTCCTGTCTCGCGTAGATATATTTTCTTCCCAGCACTATCCAATCCTCTTGCTTTTCTATGATCCACGTCCATATCGTGATTATTCGTCCTTCTTGGGTGATTATCAATTCCATCCACTCTCCGTTTTGAATCATTGTTCTCGATCCGTAATTTTCGGAGATTTTTTCCTGCATCCGATGTACCTTGAATCTCATGCATTCCGCGATTATCGCTATGTTATTGGAGATGAGGGTGTGAGGCTGTCTTTTTTGCAATACCGCATCAAAAAGCATATCTCCTATCCGTATTTTCTCTGGCATTTTCCTCGTGATTTTCTGCGCAATAAAATGTTTTCAAATCTTGAATATGAGGAATGATAACTTCGTTATCCCCACTCTTTAAGTGGACAATAACAGGCGAAATTTTATCATTCACAAATAACGTGAACCATCATACTTAGACGTAAGTTTGTGTGAGATTTTATTTACTTTATCTGAGAGTATTCGTATTTTTCTAATCACCTTTTCTCCTATTTCAGGATACCAATTTCTACATCCGTCATTATAATGTGTTCGCTGTATACCAAAGGATTGCGCTATTTTTTCTTGGACTAATTGACAAGCGTTTTTAATTCTTTCCGCATGTTGACATCCGTCTTCCATGAAGTATTCAGGCATTCCTTGTTTTCTCATTGTGGGAGTACATAACTGTCAACCCGTATTCAAATAGGTAGGCGAAAAACCTGTAGATGAGAAGATTGCAGTATTGTAGGCTAATGTATTTCGGGCAGATGTTAATCCCATGAACAGTATTTACCTTGCACTCGCTGTGCCACCATGCTCTTGATAACTTTATTCGCTCTCTCAACTGAATTACATTGAGGAGTATATGGAGGTGTTATACGATGATCAATACCGCAGCTTTTGAAGTAATCCATAAAAGCTTTTCCCGTGAATTGTCGACCAGTATCCGTTACTATTGTCCTCGGGAAACCATGTCTGTAAATAATGTGTCGTTTTATTTTGTTTTGGACCACGGTGCTGATGACTGTTCGTAATGGTATTAATTCAACCCACTTCGTGAAGCGATCCTAAAACATGACAAGTCATGTTTTCTGACTTCTGGAACAAGGTTGTGGGCCCACTAAGTCTATTAAGACTTCTTCCCAGGGTCCCTTGACCCATCCAGCACGAATATCATCAGTTTTTGCCTACTGCGAAGATTTATATTCTTAGCATGATTTACAAGACCTGACATACTTGGGTGCCTGTATCATCATGCTAAGCCAGAAATAATTTATTGATAACCGACACAATGTTTTACTTACGCCCAAATGCCCTGCCAATTCGTCACCATGGTTTTCATGCAGAATCTTTAATCTCTGTTCACTGGGCACAGACAGTTTCCATTGGTTTGCTTCTGGCGTATCATTGAAATTTAATGTGTGTAAAACGAGGTTGTACAGTTTGTTATTTTAAATCTTAAAATTTTTCCATAAGCCAGGATGTCTCTGTACAGCTTGAATCGTTTTCTCGTACCAGGTACATCCACTCATCGTACATATTCTGCGTTCTGGGTATCGTGAAACGGCATCGGCCAACACATTTTCCTCACCTTTTCGATATTTTAATTTATAATCCCACTGTGCTAACTCGTTGGCCCATTGAGCTAATCTACCAGAGGGATTGTCGATTTGACTGAGCCATTTCAGGGCTTGATGATTGGTAATAACCACAAAGTGAAAGCCCTCTAAATAGTCTCACATCTTCCATATTCCCCATATTACAGTGAGATACTGCTTGTCTGTAGCTGAATAATTTTTTTCTGCTGTAGTTAACGTTCGACGAGCGTAATGAATGACCTTTTCTTGATCGGCTTCCCCTTGAGTTAATACGACTTCTAAACCCTCATTATTGGTATCCATCTGTAAAATAAAACGTTTTCCAAAATCGGGAAATGTGAGAATGGGCGCTCGGGTCAACTATTCTTGCAGAACCTCGAATGCTTGCTGTTGTTCTTCTCCCTATTCCAATTTTTTCCTTTTATAGAGTAATTGGTTCAACGGTGCAAGTCGTCGTGGCCACGTCAGGTAAAACCCGTCGATACCATGAGACCATACTGTTGAACGTCCTTAATTCCTTTAAATTCGTCGGCGGTGTTAATGTCACTATGGCCGCTATTTTTTCCGGATCTGTATGAATATCGTCCGCGTCAATCACGTGTCCTAAATAATTTAGTTTTCTTCGTCCAAACTGGCACTTATACCAATTAAGGCGTAGTTTTTCTTCGTATAATTTGTCAAGTACTTTCTTGAACATTTGAAGATGGTGACTGAAATCTGGACTAACAATAACAATATCATCCAAATATGTAAAAACCTATGGTTTCCATGAAGGACTGATGATATGATCCATCATTCATTGGAAAACCGCCGGTGCAAAATGCAATCCAAACGGCATTACCATTATTTGCATTAATCCATGCTTTAGAGCGATAAAAGCCATTAAGAATTCACTTTCAAGAGTGAGTGGCACCTGCCAATATCCATTTTTCAAATCAATTGTTGATAAATACACTGCTTCCCATAGCTTATCTAAAGTAGCATGGATTTTTGGTAATGGATACGCATCCTTAACACTTGCTTAATTAAACCTTCTGAAAAAAAATAAAAAATCGGTATTTTCCATCCTTTTTCTTTGCCAGAACTACCGGCAAACTCCAGGGGCTTGATAATGATTCAATTACCTCTTTATTCACCATTTTTTTTACCTCAGGATCAATAATGTTTTGCATGGCTGGATTGCTTGGACGATACCTTTGTTTTATTGAAGTGGAATTACTTAATGTGATTTTATAGTGAACTAGATGTATTGTTCCCTTTATGCTTTCCATTTTTTCTTTTGCCTTATTCAGGAGGTCATCGAGACTCCACTGTTCCCCTGCCGAAAGATTTTGTAGTCCCATGGTACGGATTGCCGCATGCTGGTCATGGAATTTTATATCAATTCCCAACATTCTAAGGGAGTCCATGCCCAACAATATGTCATAATTTAAGTTGTCCATCACTATTAACGATAACTGTTTTTTCATGTCATTTATTATTACATTTCCCATAAGACTTCTATCAAGTTTAACCGGTGAACCATCAGCCATAGTCGCAATGAATTGTGTAGGAAATTCCTTCCAGCTGTTCCTCAAACACCACTTGGAGATTTACCTTCCTATAAAAGAATTTACTGCACCGGTATCAACAAGGACCCGAGTATTTTTACCTTCAATCATTAATCCGACGGAAGGTCTTCCGTCTCTAAACCACTGGACCGAAATGGGGAGTGCTGACCACGATTCGTTGCCCATTTTCTAACGGCATACAGCAATCATGGGTGAAAACCCCATCCATAGCTGTACATATCGCTAACAGTGATCTTTTCGACTATATGTTATATTAGGATGGTTTTTCAGTAACAGCCAAGACTTCCGGTTCATTGGCATGAACGAGCAACACTGTTCGTCCGTAACCCTTGGTTAGTTGTAGCAATTTCTCTGTATGCTCTGCCTCAGTAACAAAGTCATGCATACTAAGAACCTGATGCCGATGAACAAATAATCTAACTTCCGGCCATAATCCTTCATATAAACGATCTAACTCATCGTCTAGCGCAAACCCCCCCCCCACCCATCGTTGGATAAAAGTTTGCATTGATGTAATGCATGCTTTTACTTGTTCATTGGGACCTTGTTTATGTTCATTTATATGTCGATCCATTTCTTTTCGAACATTACTTGAAAAGTAATATTCTTTCACAGTGTGCTCACACTCACTCCAAGTATTACATTTCTGCTGATTTTTAAACCATACTAATGCGTCACCTTTCATTAGCATGGTCTGAATCTTCAACAAATGATCTCGAAGTATCTCATAGCTTTCGCAATGAGCCTCTATTTGTTCCAGGAAATAATACATATCCTTTCCATCGAAGTGAATATTCCACTTCCGTATGGTTTGGAGAATGCGAGTGTTATCGAACACTGGGATCAACATTTCCCCTAGTATTCTTTTAATGGTGGTTGACTGTCCTGAAGTACTTTGTTATAATGTCGTATGAATAATATCGGACACGTCATTAAATATGTCCTTATTAAGGTCATCCCCTTCACTATATTTAGGTGGATCTTCCTCTTTTCCTGAAAATAATTCAGAATTGGACTTGGAGAATCTTATTAACATCTGCCTCATTATCGTCAGAGTTCCCTCCATGGGTAAATTATGCAGTCGTAATAATTCGAGAATTTCCTCCTTTCTTAATTTATGAAACCACGATATTCTCTTGTAATTTTGTGAAATCCTCAAACGAATAAAAAAGCAAATAAAAAACGAAACAAAAAAATTTCAACTAAATTCGTCAATCCGTATTTAAAAATAATTTTAAAATTTATATTTGGATCCTTGTTTGGGCGACAGGTAATTTTAAAATTATTTTAAAATTTACATTTGGATCCCCGTTAGGGCGCCATGCACTGTCGCGATCTCTCAAGGTCAGGGCCGGCACTCGCTCAGGAGGAGAATGGGGCACAATAAATATAAATTTTTTCAATATTTAATTTTTATTTATATATTTCATTCCGTTTCAAATTTATTAGGTTTTTGCGCTATTTTTCTTCGAGTACGTCCAGCAATCACTCCTTTACATTCGTCTGTAACAAACCCAATAATGTCAAATGTTTATATATCAAATAAATATTTAATAAGTACTACATATAGTGTGCCTGCAGTTATGACACAGTGCACACGAATGTTGACGTTAAATTTTGGTAATACACAAACGTCTCTGTTATTATGATACAGAGTGACGATGTGTATTACGATTTAGTACCGTTGTTCCTTGTTGTTACGACGCAAGGAATAATGAACAAGTTTATTTAAATTTAATTATGGGCATGTAATCACGTCTGATAAATAAATTAATGGCAGATACAATATTACCGTAAGTATTGGTGTTCTAGCTCGGAGATGCGTGTAATCATGTTAATCTCGGTCTATTACCAATCTAAAAATAAGTGCCCACCGGCAAAAATCAGCAGTTTATATACTGTAGCTTTCCCGTGCCTTGAACGTCGATTTTCTCCGGCGACGGGGTACATAGTTTTAGTTCCTGTGTAACCGGTCATGCGATCCGTGTGCGATTTGTTCGATTTAAACAATATCGTTAATAAACGGTTCGGGGCTTAAATGGACAAATCGCGAGGTGAATATTCTCATGCATGTATTTATATTGCACCAAAGTTTCCCTTTCTTTTAGCTCAACAATATAGCCGGTGAGGTGAATAACCTTATAACCTTAAAATTTTCGCAATGACATGTAATATCGTTGCAACTGTATGTATTTTTTCGATATATGTAATGGAATTAATATTCCATATATAAATTATCGATTATTCACTTTTTTTATAATAACCTTTTTATTAAATTTTTATTAATTCAATAAATAGAATATAGATTATAGTTCTTAAACATAATAAAAAACAAATATTACAAAAAATTAACGGCGTATATACAATAGTTATAGACTTAATAATTCTAATTTTATTATAGTAATGTATTTTTTAAATACTTTGATGATCCATCAAGTTTTCTTAAATCTTTCCTGCAATTTCTTTTTTGAAACATTACAAACATAAAAATTCACTTAAAAAACAAACTAAAAATTACCATAATATATATTAAATGTAGTTTTAGTACTATAAATTATTTTGTGACGGTTGTGTTATTTTGCCGGGAATAACTCAGGGGGGAATCGGGGTTCGAGGTTCTTGGTGTAGTGACGGGGAGTTCAAAGAAATTACAGAGGGGGAATTTTACATAAAAATGAGATTTAATTAATAAAGTTAAAAAAAAGAAAATATACATATGCAGTCTTAGCCTAGATACATACAATAAATCGGCGGTGAGAGAAAAATTCCGTATACAAAGTTTATGCGGTGAAAATTTCGGAACAATAAAAATATTTGCTTCTCATATTTATGCGGTAAAAATCTTCGGTTAAATTAGTTGCGCGGTGAAAATCTCCGTTTTCCGTATTCACGCGGTGAAAAAATTATTCGCTTTACAAGTTTCCGCAGTAAAAATTTCGGATTATAAGTTCCCGCGGTAAAAATTTCGGGTTATAAGTTTCCGCGGTAAAAAATTTTGATTACAAGTTTGTAATAATAATTTTATAATTATTATTAATTTTTTCGAGAAAAAAATATTTTACGCGGCGAAAACGCATTTCGCCATCATTCCGCAAGGTTACGCTGGCGCGGCGGTCGCGGCACGCGGCTAGTTCGGCTGGCGGGCGCCAGGGGGCGGTGCGGTTGCTAGGGCCCGCTCGGGCTGGGCCTCAGTCGGCCGGCGGAGCTCCGCGCGGCCGGTCGAAACTTTTCGCCCCTCTGCAGGACGGTCCAGCGAGCCTGGATGTTTGTCCGCTTGGGGGCGTAGTTTCGTCGTTCCCGCGCTGGTGCTCCGTCAGTTCGACGGAGATGGTCGTCCGAGCCGGACCTTTTGGAGCGTTCGATGGCCGTCGACGGCGGCGAGCCCCCAGTGATCCTGGGGACACCCGGAGGCGACAACCGATCTCATCCGCGGCGTCGGGTCTCTAGCGAACCTGGGGGAACCACGACGAGGAGGATGATGCCGGGGGGTACCTGCAGCCGAGGCCACGCCGTCCCCCAGTGATCCTGGGAGTCCGTCGGGGCGTCGACGCCGGTTTCCTTCGGCGGGGCAGTCGGCGTTCGGATCTCTTCCTCTGCTGTTGCCCTTCAGAGATCCTGGAGGGACATCGGAAGGCGACACGTCAGTCGACTACGACCTTGTGTGCCGTGCGGTCGAATTTATGTGTTGCTCGACGGAGCGGCGATCTCCGTCGAGCGCCGAGTGCTGGTGGTGGTGGGGCGCTCGGATGGTGCGCGGAGCATTCTCGTGGCTGCGCGGGTGAGAGCTGGTGGGACTGTTGCCCGGGTGGGGATGTGGTGATGGTGGGGTTATGGTGTCGGTGCGGGATTGCGGCGGTGGTGTTGGACTGCGGCGCGCTTTTCGGGGCGCCGCAGCCCCGTTTTCGTGAGGAAAATAGCATTTTCCTCACAATTTTATATTTAAGTATATAATTTTCAACACTGGATAATATTCCATTATATTAATTTTTTTACTATAAATAACAATACTCAACTTAAATACTTACCTAAAATAGAGATCAACAATAAAACAACGAATATACAAATTGCAGATGTAATTCGAAAGTTTAAATAATTTGAAGTCTATGATGTTAATTTATAATAAAGTTATGAATATTTTTTTTACACTTTAGGGATTATATTGACATAATATTTTCAATTATTTTGGATTATTACTTCTTTTTTAAATAAAATTCACAAACATAAACTGCAATTTATAAAATTTCTAAGTTTTTGATCATAAATCGATTAAAAAATCATTATTTTAATTAATTAATAATAAAATAATTAATATTAAGAAATATTGTTTAAATTATACTATTAATCGTTAATTCATATTAACAATAAGAAAATCATTATTTGTAAAAATTAGTTGACCTCATTTATCTAACTGAATTTTGACACTTTAAAACTTATATTCTTTACTTTAAAAAACAATGTTTTTATTCTAAACATAAATACATAATATTTCAAATATTTATTGAAATGAAAGTTTAAGATAAAACCTGGCTAAATGATAAGTATAAGTCAAATTTAATTTCGGTTAAGTACCGGAGGCTGGAACAACGAATCTAATACAAGCAGCCATACACACAAAATCGATCTATTTTCTACAAAAGACCGATAACGTTGACACGACCATTAGTAACCTTGGAAACCATTAAAGTCGCAAATTGTACGTCCACGCGCACTACGGATGAATTAATCGTATTACTGATACCAGATACTCATTAATTGTTATGCATAAAATGATAATAGTTTTATGCTATTCTTACAGGATTTTTTTATTGTTTCCTTCTTATGTTAATTAAAAATTGTCGAATAAATCAGAATCATTTAGATTTTATGAAAAAAATGAATATATATAATGTTTAATACATATCCATTGTATTTACATTAATCATTCAATTTTAAAATCGTTTTATTTACCTGAATTTCAAGTTTTCTCGATATTTAAAATGATTTATTCTTTCATAATATCATGTAATAGAGATTTCAGATTTATTTAAAAGTCTTGTTTGTATTTATTACCATAATGTTAACAAATAAATACACATAAATTATAACTATACATACATACATACATATATATATATATATATATATATCGTTGTGTAAAATGATCAATTGTAATTTATGAATTCTATTCATTAGAAACATTGTTTGGCACTTTCTTATACCGTCGGAAAACGGACGGCAAGAGAAAGTGCCTCGTATCGGGAAATCATTTGCGAGGGCGAACCCAAATTTTATTACAACCCGATGTAACGCGCGGGAGAAGAAGACACTGTAAGGAACGCTAATTTGCGCGGCACTTCTCCGCATAATGTCTACGAAGCAAGACTTCTTGCATGCTTGCCGCAATCCATTGTATCGACGGCTTAGTTGATTCCTCCGATCAACCATGCGTGATCGCAAGCTGATTGCGCGCACGCGTGTGTGTGTATGTGACTGGAAAGACGTGCGTAAAGACACGATTCACGCATTTTTCCTGCTCGACGATGACGCTCTCAAGTTGTTCGGGGTCACTCCCCAGGAACTGATTGGCCTAGTTACCAACCTGAGCACAGCATCAGCGGCTCACCCGGTGAAGAAGGTCCCCAGGTGGCAACGAAACGCTTCTTCTCTCACTTGCATGAGATACCGGCTGACACGGAGGACGACTGCCGAGTGAGGCTACAATGAGCGTCTTCGCAGCATCGCAAGCAACGCATCGCATGTAATATTTCTGTAAGTAGCGTGGCTTTTCCTCCTCATCGCGAGGTGTTTTTTGTGCCTTTTTTTCGCGGAGCATATATATATACTCGTTAGGTTCAATTGCATTTTATTTTATTTAATAACCTGTCTGTTTCTCGTCACTCCTTTTAACTCTTATATTTAATAATTTAAACAGTCTTTCTTTGAATTAAATTAGAATGTTGTCACTTACGGAAATTTTTAATAAAATTTAAATAAAGAATAATTATAATGTAATGATTATTAATTATAACAAAATATTATAATAAATTATAAATAACAAAAAATATTTAATTATAAAATTATGAAAAATATTTTTTTTGTAATATTTATTTCCGAGTACTGTAATATAGGAATATTTTTTCTTAAATATTTTGCAATTAATTTTTTTATGAAAATTAAATAATAGGTCATTCAATAAATTTTTTAAAAGTTTATTGTTTTTTCTACATATTATATCTCGAGAATAAATAAAATCTTCCCATCAACATGTACCTTTCAATTCCTAGGTTAATTAAACATTTTTAAATTTTTATTTTGCGACTGGCAATTACTAAACCTAAATTCGGTATTTATCGAAATTTCTCAAGTTTTTATAACAATGATAAACAGTATGTTGAACCAGCAAAGTCAATAAGTAGCGTCAGGTTGGAAATTTCAAGTTCTAGGAGCGTATCACGCATGGTTCTAATGAATATAAATAGGAGAAAAAACTCAGGCGGAGACTCAATAACAGCTCTCAAGTGCTATTTCACTTTCTCCTCTCTCTTTCTAGATTTTACTCTTTACATATTTTTCTTTCTTTTACTCGTGATTTAAATTTTACATATAATGCTGGATTCTCGATATCCTATGAAATCCATAAGTTTGTTATAGCTTTTATGTTTTTTTTAACTTTATATTAATATTAATATGGTAACATTTAAATGCACATTTTGATTATAATTTCAGTTATATTATAAATAGTGAGGGATAATATTCTATTAAATTTCATCGTATTTTAATAAATTTTGTAATATTCATTTAGAAATGAAATTCATTGAAATAACTAATATCATTACGAAAAAATTAAAAAATGATTAAACAATCTTGATTTAATAATTACAAAAGTAAATACTCATAATGTACCAAAATTAAAAGAAAAAAAAATCAAATACTATATATTAAATTTTTATTCGAATTACACCAAAATTAAATTTGATTAATTATGCAAAAAAAGAAAAAAAAGAAAAAAGCATTTTACTAAAAAAGATAAGTCCATAACATAAAATTTCTTACTTTTACAATTTTTTTGTTACTTTTATTAAAAAATAGAATCAAGTTCGTCAAGGAAAAAATGTCTATTTAGAATTATCAATCGTGTATACGAACATATGCACTTTACATACGTGTACATGCTTAGTAACCTTATAAATTGCATTTCCTTTTTAAACAATGTTTTCTATCTACAATGTAAGTACTGACGAATATGATAAATAAGGATAATTTAAAATAAAAGGAGACTTCACATACGTATTATGCGCCTATTTGGATCCCAGAATAGATTTACGATGTAGTTGTGAACATTTTTTCCATTTCAAACCTGCTCGATATTCTTAGATAGTCACTTTTCACTTATCATTTCACAAACAAGCATTAAATTTTACATAGTGAATATTTGATTCAAACGGTGGTTTTTACCTATTCGTCTGTGAGGAAATTTTTTTACACTGAAGTGGCTCATTTGTATTTCTACTTTAATATAATAATTTATATGTTGTAATTATATTTTATTTATATTAACTCGTATCTCTACGGAAAATGTGCTCCCTCTTACAAATAATAACAAATTTAACTCTATGTGTCATTTAATTTTCAAGGGCACATCAGTACCATAGCAATCTGCAAAAGTTGTTAATTACGAATATTTATAAGAAACAAGTTTTTCATGTACTATTGCTTCATAACTTTTTGTTTTTAATAAAAAATAAAAAAATAATTCTGCAGTTAATTTTAGATTCAGGTCTCATGATTTTGATCTATATTATTATAATTTATTTAAAAAATAATTTTAATTATTTATAGCTAAAAAAAATCTAATGAATTATAAATAGTTGATAAAAATAAAGAGTAAGTTTAAATTAAGAAGGAAAATACATTTAAGCAGATATATTACTAACATATTCAGTCTATTTTAAAACGAATGAGATTAATTTTCCAATTAATTTGATACTGTTCTAATAATTTAATTAAAAGTTTATTAATTAAAAATGAATATTAATAAAGTTTGATAATAATAAATTTGTTATTATTATATAATAAAATTTTGTAGAATTAAGAATATTCACATATCCCATACTGCATATGATTAAATTTTCAATTTTATAAAATCAATATTTTATACATTTTACCGTTCATGACATTTACTATGAAATATTAATAATTTAAATGAATCTCATAATCTGTAAGTTTAATATAATTAACGTCATTAGGTATATTTATTTTACTGATTTCAGGCGGCAGATTTTTTATAGAAAGCTTCTGAACAAGCATTAAATAACAAATAATTTCACTACTTAACTCAATTATGTTTTGTCTTATATATATACCTCTATTAAAAATAATAATTTTATCTTTGCTTTAAATAATAATTACATTAAAATTAGATATCTATATTGCATTTGTATAACAATATTATTCCAGAGCTCGTTCGGGATTATGAAGGATTTTAGAGTTCAGTTACAGAAGATAATTTTGACGTAGTGCTCGTACAAGCATTTATCCAATGAAATAATACATTATATCATAATACATTAGATCATAATAAGTATAATCATCAGCACCTTTCTACTTTCCATACTTTAGTGGTATTTTTTAATACAAATCTTATATAATTATCTTTTGACAACCTCCTCTTCTACAAGACTTCTTTTTCTTTTATTTTCTTTTTTCTTCTTCCTTCTACTATTGTTATAAGATCCTACGTTTTATTCTAATTTAGTTCTAAAAGATAGTCATAAAATTTTTTTTTACGCCTTTTCTAATTTATAAATTTAACTTTTTTTCTGAGTATTAAGTGTTTATTGTTCTTATTAAAAAAGTATCTTTAAATCAATATCGTTAAATTCTCAATAAGATCGTTTTAATTCATAAAATCTATTATATTTAGAAAATCAAAACATTCTCATGTAGTGGTTTTCCGTTAATCGCTTCAGAGCGCTGTGTCAAAAATTTGAAAAACACCCTTCTCGCGAAGTAAAATCCTGACTCATGTAATTATCGAAAAAACAAAAAAAAGAGACAAATAGAAAAACTTTCCTCTACATTTTAAGACCTCTTCCAAATTTCTACGACGAATAGGTGCAAAATGAAAAAAAAACTCGATACTTCGTGGATGAATCATGTATAATGCATAAATATATAGTATACATATATGGTCTACATGTATATATATATGTCAGCGGTAAATTTTTAAAAGAATATTGGATTTCTAGTTCTACTTACAAATCTTAGAAATCTATTCAGTCATTGGTATAATTTATTGAAAACTTATTACTCACTGGGTATCATTGTTTTCTCAAATAATATTTATCATCTTTCAACATTTTTTTTATATATTATGTTTTATAAAATATTATAAAAAACTAATAATTAATATGCTAAATAATATGTAAATATGTTACTATACAAATAATATTAAAAATACAATATTGTTATTGTATTTATTAAAATAAAAATATTTATTGTACAAATATACGATTCCTATTATTTTAAAATTTGGAAATACTAGATCAATTTTTATTAGTACGTACATTACATCAGCATAAACTTTTTTTTTTATTATATATACATACATGTATATATATTGTAATATTCTATCTATTCTTATCAAAATTAAATATATAAACTCACAGAATTCAGCTAATTAAGCTATTTTAGAAGTTAAACAAGTCTGAGCTCTACATGCATGGGTAAATGAGTCAAGTACGTTGGAAAATCAATCAATAAAGGTAATTATTGACGAAAAAATATGTCCATCTATCATCGTTGTTTCAATATATAGATGTATTGTCAATTATAAGTTGATTCTATTTTTTTAATTTGTATTTTTTTTTATTGTAATCATTTTTTTTTTATTATAATAAATATTTTTATTGTTATTAAAATTAATAGTTAATTTCAGCAGTAATAATATTACAATTTAAGGCCTATATTATTAATTAATAACTAAAGATAAGGTATTTTTATATATAGCAAGTTGATACATAATATAGAGTACCCTCATAGAATGTGGCGACTCCTTATGTATGGAAATATGATGCTTTTCTCTGATCTTCTATTCCAATAATTTTCACTATTTAATAAATATGATTAAACGACCTGGAAAAATTTTTTAACAACTGGAGCATATTAACGTGTGTCAAGTTTAATTTAAATTCACTATAAAAACATGCAATACTTAATATTCCTGATCTCAAAATACAACATATCAGTTACATGTTTATAACTACTATAAAGAGGATGCAGTAATAAAAAAGAATGCTCATAAAGATCTTTTCCTCGTCAAGAAAAATACGTGTATAGTTTGTCTTAATATTTATTGAATAAATTTACATTTCTTTTAAATCTTGTCATTAAACCCTGAATACTATTATATTTATTAAGTTATTTATATAAATTAATTTCTCTCAATGTGTTAAAAATTTTTTCTCCAAAATTCTGATTTAACTAGAACTGAAAATATTATTATCAAATACACTCTATAAATTACAACTAAAATATAAAACTTTAGAACCTTGTTTCGTTCTTTGCTTTGTATTTCTTACTGTTTGTGTGCCATTTTCATGGCATGTGCAAGAAAAACGATCGATATATTCTGAGAAATATAACTATATGTTAACATTATTTACTGCTTATGGAATATATACTCTTAAAAGATTGTTGAGGAAAAAATGAAAAGCACCAAGAAATTTATGCATGTGTTTTTCTATTTTTCATCTTTATAGCTATTAAAAATGAATATTTTATGAAATTTCAGCTTATTTACTATTGATCTATAAACATTTGTAATACAGAATTCAATCAACGTGTGTTTATATATATTTCAAATTGTATATTCGAATAAGTGGAAAAGTAAACGTATGTCTATTTTAAGAGATATACAGTATCAATAATTGATAATCCACAATAATGAATTATTTTTAATTTATTGTACAGAGATCATTCAGTAGTTTGACAATACAATGTAAATGCGTAAATATATAAGCTTAAAAAATTCTATGTATTTATATTTATTTAATGACAACAACAATTTTAATACGTATATTTTATTGAATTATAAATATTAAATTAAAATTAAAATGTAAAATTATAATTTTTAGGTAAAAATTTATTCATATTTTGTTCAAAAGAGCAATAAATTTATTAAATTTTTTCAATTACTATTCTATTTACTAATATAACAATGTTATTCATCGGATATTGAACATATTTTATAAGAAGAAAGTTAAAACAAAATTATTTTCAATAATATTAAAACTAATTTTTAAAATTAATAGATAAGTGAAAAAATAATGAATACTTATAAAATAAATATTTATTTAGATGTATTTTTAAGTTCTATTTGTTGATTAGAATTATTATTTTCAAAATGTATTTAAACTATTTTAATAATAATGAAAAATGAGGAAAAATTATTTTTTTAAATTATAAAAAAATATAAAAAATGAGAAATGATATTTTTTTGGTATACTAAAATAAAATACTTAATATGCCGTGTCAACATGAGTAGATAAATGTTACAAAAAAAACAAAATAAATAAAGAATAAAGTTTTCTCAAATGTATTATGAAAACCAAGTTCTTTTTTCATAAAGTACTTTTATAATTTTGTGATATATTTAAAAAAAATTTCATTTATATTTTATGTGATTTTAATATAATTGTAAGTTTTATACATGGAGATTCATTTTGCCGTCTAAAATCAACAAGTTTTTCCATTTCTGAAACATCTCAATAAAAAATTGAGAAATATAGATAACTTTCAAATTATTTTACTGATAATTGTTGAAAGAATAAAATTAACAATTATAGCATAATTGTTATAATTTTAATATTTATAAACCATGTTAAAGTTAGCCTTGGTTAAATAACATGATAATAAATAAAAAATATTTATCCTTTTCTATTTTAAATAAATGTAAATCAATTTTCCACTTGAACTACGTTTATTCGGGTTTATATCTCAAATTGAATAGTCTAAATTTACCTTAAAACAAAAAATAATGCGAAAATTGATCTTACTTTTCTGCGGCCACAACAGAGCATGGCTGCCACGATGCCGCGTTGGGGTAGCGAGGACGGCTGAAAATTGGACTGATGGCAAATGTAGCTGAACGTTATGGCCCCGTCTACGTCCAGCTGCAACACCCGCACCTGCACCAGAGGATACTGTTGGTGATGCTGCTGCAGGTCCACTAGTGTCTCCTCCCGATTCTTCTGCCCTTGACCGACTCCGACTCGACCACCGTACTTGATACGCACGTGTTTTCGCCACTGCATGAGTCCGGCGAGTCATACCCTATTCCTGGATAACAATAATAACCTCTTTGTACTAGTTTCATTCGAATCAAAGAATTAATTTCTAAAAGAATTTATATTAAAGCTTTGGTATACATTTTTATTGTACATTGGATAAATCAATTTATCTATTGCACTCAGATTGGTTGTTCTTTTATTAAATCAACGGTACCAATTCAACGTAATTTAAAAATGTGCTGTATATAATTTCTTTTTTCGGTTTCTTACATTTACCAATGAATTTTATTTTAAAACTTTTAAATTTTATCATCGTTATTTTTATAAAGCATTTAAAAAGATAGAAAATTACCATCAAAACTAAATATCAAATGTATTCTCTTATTGTACTAAATAGAAGAAGTAATATTACTTATCATATTGATTGTCATATTTTATGAATATGTTTTTCATTTTCATATTTATTATAATGTAGATTAAATAAAGTTTTTCATTAAAAGTTCTACATTACAATTATATATATACATATATATATACATATGTACATATATATAAATAAATGTGTAAGTAAATTACTGAATATTTCTGTAACACAATCAAGCATTTCAATTTTGACAAAATATTTCAAATAATATTTAACATGGTCATTTATAAATATTTTGTATGTATATAATAATATAAATAAATAAATAAATAATAAATATTTTAACATTGTTTTATAAAATATTTTTTTATCAGATTTTTCTAAAATATACGAAAAAATTGCAGGTTAACATTATATAATTATTCGATACCTCTTCTTCAAAAATTCTGAAACATAATTGAATACTGGATGAAGATAATTAGAATGATTAAAAAGCATAGCCGAATATTAACGTTCGCAGGTTCAATTTGAACTTACTCACGTTAATTCATTCCCCTCTTGTCGCATTAGAGTCAGAGGTTGAAGTCATGGTGAATTGGGATAGTTGGCTCTGCTATACTGTTGCGATCTTAGTTGCTCCAAATATTATAAATCAATTATAAAATGCTACAAGAACAGTAATTCATTCAAATTCTCAAATCTTATTTCTCTATCATATTTGAAGCAGCAAAGAACGCAACAATGTACCAGGGCAAACTACTCCAATCCATTCGACTCATTCAATAATAAAGAAAGATACGTAGCACCCCAAAAATGCATATTCTGATTCCATGAGAGACTGGAACCTTCGAGGATGCTTAATGAGTAGATGATGATGACGAAACCAACGATATTCAACCGCTTCAAAAATGACTTTTTTCATCTGCTTTTTCTTTGAAATCACCTTTTCTTCTACGATTTTTGTAAGAGCTCGTTAATTCGCATAAAAATCTCGGGACGTTTTCCCTATCTTTTATTAGAAAATCAGATTTTACTTGTTTAAATTCAGTATTACAAAAATACGGTATACTTTTTGTCTTAAATTTATAATTTATTATTATAACTTATTATTTGATCAAGAAACAAATAACGTTATCAAAAGTATTTAAGCAACAAATTTGTTAAACAACAAATCATTTATAATTCTCATTATCCAATTTTTAATAAACTTTAATTTGTAAACATCATTCGATTAGCTTTTATTTAATTTATAGCCAACAAAATTATTTTATTAATCCAAATATAACAGTGTATAATTGTACCTAACTGTATTGTATTTATAAAAATTGAAATTCAATTAAATACGATTTCTATTTTTCTTTCATTCAAATTTTAATATATTCCTGAATACTGTATTCATTTTGCATTATATAACATACAATACATACAAAAAAATCATATTAAGATAATTTTATTATATATATATAAATATAATTTAAAACTAAGTATTTTAAACATACCCTTCTTATTCATTTATAGTTTAATGTATTAAATTTATTTATATTATATAAACAAATTATAGAGTTTGAGTTTTTTATTGGATAAGTTATCAGTAACGTATTAAAGAAACGATACATATCTGATGTAACTTAATTAATCTTTGAGAAAGACAACGTATTAATTGTCGAAACTTTGGTGGGAATAATAATATAGAAAATTTGTTATATTATTATATCTGAATTAGATCCACATTCAAATCCACTCATACTAAAATTATTATTAAATTTTAAATATATATTGTAATTGTTTAGCCATCTATGATTTGCGATTCATTTAATATTAAAATTCTCTCAATTTTCAAAACTGAACAGTTGTACATATGAAATTTATAAACTGGAAAAACTCGAAAACTGTTAAAAATTATTGGATACTAACTCTCCCCTTCAAAATATTGTAAATAATGTTTTTGTCCACTGTGTGTATGTAAAGTATGTAAATGTAATTTAATTGCATGAAAAAGTTTTATTCTATGAGAAATATATCGTATGCACACGAAATTAAGTACTGAATCTAATTATCTATTCAATTATTAAAATAACAAATACATACAAAAAACCGTATTGTAAGATAATATTAACAGACACCTTCTGCATAATCGAAGAATGAACTTTCATCAAAAAATTAAATAATTATCTTGCAAACAAATCATCAGTATTTAACAACTACAATTTCTAAAGTTATGTAAATCTTAATTTAAATATATAATAATATATAATCAAAATAATATACAAAAAATATATAATATGATATAATTAAATAATATTCAATAAAATTATTAAAACAAAAGTGAATAAAAAACTATGATTCAAAAATAAAGTGTAAAAGATTCATTTTTTATTTCTCACAAAAAAACTTATAGTAATAATAAATTATAGATTTTGTACAAAATTTTTGAATACATTAAAATATAAATTAGAAGTTTAAAATGTTTTTAAAAATAAATATTACATACTTAATATATGAAGGTATAGTTTCGAATCTTCTAAAATATTTTAAAAGAATTATAACTTAATAATTTATAAAATCTATTTTTGAATTGAATAAACTTATTAACGCATATTAAAAATTAATAAATTATTTTTTTTAAACACTTAAATTTAACATTACAATGAAAATTTTGTTTTTATTATTAAAATTTAAATATATTTTTTAAATATTTTATAACTGTATTTTTATAAATATAAAATTATGCATCAAAAGATTATTCAATTTTTATGAAAATAATTTACTAAATATAAAAATATTTTATTGTGTAATAAATAAGTTAAATAATTTTCTTTTTATAAACTTTTAATAATTAATTATACACAATATTATAAATAAATTGATTAGTTATTATAAATTATAATAAAAGGTGTTTATGATTAAATAAAACCAATAATTTAACATATTTATAAGTTATTGTTTAATAAATAAATTTGTAAATATTATATTATATAGAACTGCAAAAGAGTATGAACAATAAGAAGTTCAATTTTAAATTAATTAATTTTATAATTAATTAATAATTTTTAATATAATTAATTAATTAATTTTATATGCTTGATCTAATAATAATGACCTAATAATAATTAATAAGAAAAGTATTTACATTATAGAGTTGGTGAAAAAGCTCTTGAATTTTATATTTTTTCACAGATGTTTTTTGTAATACATTTAGCAAATTTATCTGTGTTTATTGAAGAAAAATACGAGGATAAAATATTCATTCAACTCGAATAAAAATAAAATCAACAAAATAACAGTAAAAATATAAGTAATGTTTAGATTTACATTTTTTAACAGAAAAGATTTTACGTTGCACGAAAACGTATATATTTATCTTTCTTTAAGACAATAGAAATAATTTATAACGAAATTTTATAAAAATTACGCATTATAAATTTAAAAACAAAATCTATATATACATAATTCATTTAATGAATATTTATAAACTTTAAACTATATCGGACCATTTAAAAATTATACCTCTAAATTACACTAGGAAAACATTAAAAATATATTTCATTAAGGTGCAGTGATGAAAATTTAATTATTATATTATAATAAATAAATTGTAATTTAAAATGTGTAAATAAAACAATTTTTCTTGAGATATTTTTTTCATATTTATGTTCCATATTTTTCTAAGTTACTTTGACAAATACACTTATTTTTTAAAACTATATTTGCATGTTTGTATTCAAAACTTTATTCGTATCGACCACACGTTACTGACCTTTACTTGAAATTTTTATTAGTACAGCTTTATCGTTATGATTTTATCAATAGCTAATGCCTAAAATTATCGTAGTTGAAAAAAGTTGTATTCAGTGTCTATTGTTATTTTTGTAAATAAAATTTATATTTAATATTTTTAATATTTACCAATAAAACTATAATAGATTATGAATTTTAAATATTAAGTGGCTTATTAAAATGATAAGTTGTTAGAAATACCCATTTTATTATTAAAAGCTTTTTTTTTACAATACAAGAAATAAAATAAAATAAAATAATAAAATAAAATAAAGAAAAAAAATATAAATGAAACTTTATATTTTATCAATAAAATTATATAATAAAAAAATAACAATAATATGTATACATAAATATTTTTAATAAGAAATAAGACAAAATTTTCCATAAGAGATACAAACGTAATAAGATAACTTATATGTAATATGAAAAATTTAAAACTAATATTTGAAATAGTAGAATACATTTAATATTCTCAGAGATTAAATTGTTTTCAAATTATTTAATACAATAAAAATTATATTTCAGATTATGTAAATAAAATGTTTTTGTTGCTTACAAATAAAAAATATTGAGACAAAAATCAAGTTGTATAATACTTTATATTATGATTTAATTAATTATATATTAATAATTATATGAAGTTAGAGAAAGCTAAATTAAATATATTGTTATCAAACATAGTTTCATTACAAATATTGATTAAAATTTCATTTCATTTAAAATTTAAATACTAGATACAATGGAAAAGAATATTGTTATAGAATAAAATAAGAATTGTAAATAATTATGATAGCAATAAACAAAATTGACCGTTATATAAAAAACAAAAACAATTGAATATCAAAATATCTAGTATCGAAAATGAATATCAGTATAATAGTATAATATTAGTCAAATGATAACTTTGGTATACATACAGAACTCCAGTTTTTATTTCATTATACCTTATTATTCTTTTCAAGCATTTTCTTTTGAATCAAGTAATTAATGTAAATTTATAAGTCACATTATCTAGAGAATCTGTGAAAAAGTAAGTAAATTTAAAAATAACAACTAATTGTACAGCAAAATTTTAACGAATTATTATTTTTTGTCATTGGTTTTTTACATCAAAGTATTTCAAATTACATTCGTTACATCTGAATTTTAAAAATATTTATAAATTAATTGTGAATGGTATAAAAAATACTTTAATCAAGTTTTAATAATATTAAAAGTATCTGTTAATTTGTAAAAAAAAATTTGTACAAATATTTATAAAAAAATTATATTTTTTATAAAATTAAAATAAAATTTAATTAAAAAAATAAAAATGAAATGAAATGATCAGTCATTTATAAAAATAATTATATTTTATTATTATTGTTTTATAAAATTGAATTATTTTGTAATTTATAATTGCTAATAATTGAAAATAACGAATAAATATTTTACAAATGTTTATACTAATTACAATTCAACATTAAATCATCAAATTATAGTTAGTATTTATGAAAATATTTTCAAATTTTTTCTTAAATAAATCAAAAATGTATAAACATAATTACATTTTCATACCAATATAAAATCTATATAATCTAATAAATTAAAAATTATAATATACATGGTTTGTCGACGAAGTATCGAGATTTTGACTTTCATTTTGCGATTATTGGTCGTGGAAATTTAGAAGGGGTCTTAAAATATCGAAAAAATATTTCCTATTAGTCCCTTTTTTCCCCTTTTTTCAATAATTTGAAGCGACAGAATTTTACTTCGTATGAAGAGTACTTTTGAGTTTTTTGACATAGCGCAATGGAACGACTACTCGAACAGCGTTACGCGATAAAATTTTGTTTGCAATTAAAAAAAAACGGTGTGGGAACATTTAGAGTATTAAAAGAAGCATATGGAAATAATTGTATGTCAAAGTCAAATATGTGCAAAATGGTATAAAGCTTTTAAAGAGAAACAAGAAAAGATCATTCGAAGATGCCCGTCTTCGTAAATTTTTTTTGATGTAGGTGTAATTGATTGATGTAGGTGGAAATTATTTTGAGGAGTTTTAAATTATATTTCATTCAGTCCATAAGTCCACCAATAAATGATGTTTCATAAAAAAATATAATTGTATTTTTTTTTTATAATTCTTAAACGAAGCATTCTCGTGTAGTAGTTTCCACTAATCGCTTCAGCGCACTGTGTCAAAAATTTGAAAAGTAACCTTCGCGCGAAGTTAAATCCTGCTGCACCTAATTATTGAAAAAATAAAAAAAAAAAAGAAAAAAGTGGAACTAATAGGAAAAGGTTTTATTGACATTTTAAGACCCCTTCCAAATTTTTATGACCAATAGCCGCAAAATGCAAGGAAAAATCTCAATACCTTGTAGACAAACCATGTATGTAAGCATGTTTGATATTTAATTTTTTTTACAAAGGAAAACTACATATATGGAGAAGACTTTATAGAGTCATATATAAAATCAAAAGCTTTAACAAACCATTCAAAACGTGAATATATTTTACTCAATTCATAATCAAAACTGTTTAAAAGACTGGAAATATATTTTAAATAAATACTGCATTTTTAAATAGTGTGAAGAAAAAGAATCTCAAAGATTTTATCAGGAAAAAATATTTTCATTAAATTTTATGTATATATAAAATTTTTTTGACAATTATTCATATACAGCAATTATATATCTATACATGTGTATGTCAAAATCCATCGCGTATGTAATAAATATCACGTTACACATGTGACACGTCCGGGGCTGCAATATCGACGACCTCGTTGACGATTAGAAATATGACATAAAATAACTCTTTTTGCTCCGTTTAATTCTAATGATGAGTAGTTCCAAAATTTTTATTAATTGCTTAGTGTCTTATTATTTACAACTAGGGTCGGTCATCACTTACACACGTCAGTGCTTATAGTGTATATCTGATAGTATTATGTTGTGTATGCTACAATAGTTCTATAATGTAAAAATGTCCATCAAATAATATCAAATGTAAACAATACCATGAAATATGTATTAAAATTCTCTAAAGTGTATAAAATGTAGATATGTAACAATTTAAATTAGAATAATTTACAAAAAATTTAAACTTAAAACAAAATCAACTTTGTAACTGGTACTACATATATTAATACTAGACATCCATGATAACCAACATGTGATTATCGCAAGATGGGACTAGTACCTTCTATATGCACTAATATACAAGATAAAATATCTCTATAATATATATTAAATATATATCTGGCAAAAAAGTCAACACTGACTTGTACGGCCCTTTACTTATAAGTTCTAACAGATTTTTCTTATTAATATGAAGTACGCCTTCAACTCTGTACTTAATAACCTTTATACAATAAAGTTTTGATTCTAATTACATCAATAATAAATAATTTATTTTAAGCATTAAAGTTTAGTATATTTGGGATTTACTAAAAAAAATATTTAATAAATACTAAAAAAAAAAATTATAATGTTTCAGATATAAAAAATATACGAAATTTAAAAAGTTTTCTACCTATAATGTACAATATGTTATAATATACAAAGAAGTATATGCGAACTATAATAATATTATTCGTTAAAAAATTATATTGAGTATATTCTTATTATAAGAAATATAATTTTTACATAAGGTCGAAACAAATTATAACAAGAGAAATGGAGAATAAAATGGTAAAATTGAACGTGCCAAATTATATTTAAAATTTTTAGTGTTAAAACTTGTAATTTTTTTATTTTCCTTAGTCCCCCTACCGACTTAAAGAGAAATTCGTAAAGCTTTCAATGTTATCCTAATATATTTATTTGATTAAATAAGAATATAATAATTTAAATTTGGGTATTTACACGAGTAAATTTATTTTTCATATCACTAACATGCTGAAATATAAACTAGTTTTTTATTCCTAGCGATTTTAAAATTTTTGTAATTGGCAACTTTTCCAATTTCAAATTCATAATGTAAATTACTTCAGTCACAATCATAGATCAATATAAAAACAGGTCGCCAGAGAAAATCACACAGATATATTGACAGACTCATTCGCGTAAAAAACAACACATATTTCTTGAACACAATAAATGCCAATACCTTTACAATAACTCAAGTATGAATCACTTATTAATTTCTTGACGCATATTATAATTACTTTTTTATTTATATTTCTTTTATATGTAGAATTTAAAAATTGCCGATATAAATAATATATATGGGATATTTGATAATCTTATGAAAGTGATTATCTTACCTTCTAAATGTCATCTCTTTTACAATCTGGTATTCGTTTCTTAGCACTGTTTTCTTGAGGAATACAATTCATTTTTATTTTTTCAAAATTATTCGTACTTTCTGATCTGAAAATCAATAAAATAATATATGATTACGATTGTATTGTCTTTAATATTTATTTTAATATTTTTACTACAATTATTGTATTTATTGTTGAATTGTTTTATAATTTTAATGGTTTATTTTATTATTTGAGAAATTTACTAATCTTTTATAAAATTACCATAATATGCATTCAAATATTGTAAAATAATACATTGATTAATTCATTGTATAATATTAATTTAATTTAAATATAATATTATAGCACAATTTTTTTTATTTATGTATTAGTACTGAAGAATATAATACAATAATGAAAAAATTTTTGGATGATACTAATGCATATAAAACAATAAATTAAAATTCACTGAAAAATCTACTGTATAAAACACACAAATTACTAAAACGATTACATGAAAATGAATATCTAGATAAAAAATATCACAACAAACAATTGTCACAGACTAATACTAATTTAACCAAAGCATATGGACTATCTAATATTCACAAAATTGACTGTCCAATGCGTTCTATAATTTATACTATTATTATTCTCTTGCATTTTATATCAAAATTGTTATGAAAAGAATTAGAAAAATATATCAAGTCCTCTACATCAAGAATAAATAGTATTACATTAAAAAAAAAATTATAAAATAAAATAATTCCAACAAATCATATACTGATTTCGCATGATGTAAGTTCATTATTTACTAATGTACCTTATAAATTAGTTATACAAAGCTTAGAAAGAAGAATAGTTTGCAAAATTCCATTCAATAACATCTTAGAAATTACAGAGTTCCTTATTGATAATACATGTTTTGTATTTGAAAAGAAATTTTATAAACAAATTTTCGGTACTCCAATGGGCTCACCAATATCACCTTTATTTGCGGACATAGTGACGGAGGACTTAGAATCTGAATACCTAAATTCACTGAAAAATAATCACAATTGTATTCCATTATTTTATTATAGATATGTCGCCGATACAATTTGTCATATTCAAAAATAACATTTAGATACTATTTTGAATACTTTTAACAAATATAATTGTCGGCTACAATTTACGCATGAAATGCAAAATAATAATTCTATTAATTTTCTTGACCTTTATATAATCAAAACTAAAAATAATAGAATTATTACGAATTTACATCAGAAATTTATACAGTTTGACAGGATAGTTAATTTCATATCCAATCACACACTGTTACAAAAGAGGAATATTGTTTAAAATTTAATAGATGTAGCCATTTTGTTGTCTAACCAATGTTTTCAGAAAATAATCTAAAAAGGGTAAAATATATTCTCGAAAGAAATAATTATTCCGATTATTTTACTGAAAAACACATCAAAACTAAAAAATTTAAAAAACATATAACTACAATAATAATACTGACAAATTCCATACTTTAGGTTTACTATATCCAAAAAAAAATTTTCTGAATATGCAGTAATGTTTAAAAAAGTATGGAATAAATTTAATTTCGAATTTAAATAACAAATTAGATTCAATTATTGTAAAAACAAAAGATATTACCGAAAAAAAAGATAAAACTAATATTGTGTATGGAATCAAATACAAAGATTCCTCATCCGTATACATTGGTGAAACAAAACGTAGTTTAAGAACAAGGATTAACGGATACATCCAAGATAATAACAATAATTCTTTAGTAGCGACACATTTTCTAGAATGCAATCACAGCATTGATTGCGAAAGTATAGACATTCTTGATAGGGAAACTAATTATTAAACAAAGCTAATATCTGAAACGATACATATTAAAATTAATAACAATACGATTAACCGCTAAGAGTACACATAGAATTTAAATTTCATGTACCATATGATTCTCAATAACGTGAAAAAAATAACATCATAACGTAGAGCATGATCCCATGAAACCATAAATATCGAGGCAAAATTTACATTATTTACAAATAAATTTGTGATGTTACCACCCATACGTCGTAAAACACCTGCACTTTAATAATTGGTAATTATATGTAAAAATAAATATATTTGTAATAAATTTTGGTCAAACATATGTACTAATTATAATAATTTTAAATATAGAGTCTACACAAGGACAAGGGATAGTTTGTCGAAACGTCGACAACTCAATCCGAATCATTTTGTTTTATTCAACCCGTGCCTCATTAGATTTTCAACATAAACGATGGAAGATGGTTTACATAAAATTATGCATAGCTATAATTTTATTGTTAAAATAATTAATTGTATAAATATAACTTATAAATAATTAATAATATTTTATATATTAAATTATTTAATTCCTATAATAGTTAAATTTTATCATTGAATTTATATTACTTTAATACTTATAGTTAATAGTGTATTTCGATAGAACTCAATCTGAAAACATGTTATATCAAATATCAAAGTATAACAAGCTTAAATAAAGAAAAAAATGAAAAGCTATTTTTAAGAAGTATGTGGAGTTTTTTTAACTATATAACTATATGAAGGCAAAAAACGCTTTGATCAAATGAAACTTATTCTTCAATTTGTATTGTAATTTTTAAAATAAATATAAAACTAAACATGTTTAAAAAGGACACAAAGATTTTAAGTGGAATGGAAACAAAATCATCATACCCTTTGCCTTCATAAAGGTTTTTAGTTATTACTTTTATTATGTCTGACTTATTATTAGATGTTTTAAATGTCTGTACGTATTCAAAGAGATAAACTTCATAAACATATGACTGCATGCAAAAATGCAGATACGCACATTTAATATTTTATCTCGTTAAATGTCTAATTATTTTGTTTTTATGCTCCATTCATAAAGGCAAAATAAAAGTATCTCAAATAACATGAATTAAAAAAAGAAAAAATATTCTTATAGAAATATTCCTGTATCGAAAAAAAATAAAAAAAAATTTAAAAAAAAAAAAAAAACTAAACATAGATCTTACTAGTAATAATTTGTTCATTGAAATCGAAGTATATATTTATCTGTTATAATAAATAATTATATTTTTTATAAATTTTATAAAAATAACGCAATAGTAAATATTATAACAAAAAAATGAAATAGAATACTGATAGTGTTTTTAATTTATATCAAAGTAGCCTCTCACACGAGACGAATTTTTAGCAATAATTATTTAATAATTAATTTATATGTTAAAATAAAATTTAAAGTAAAATCATTTATTTAATGCAATATTTATTATAATTATTTCATCAACTTTACTTAATACATAAATTATTGAATTATATTTATTAAAAAGTAATTGAAATTTTAACTCATAGTACAATTTTAATACAAATGTAAACTTAAATTTTTCAAATATATTTTTTCTCAATTTTCATTTTTGTTACTTTTTTTTAATTACTATATATTAAAAATTTAATAAGATCTGTTAATTCTTCCAAGTTTTATAAATATTAAAATACAGTTAAAACAGCAAATTTCTATTTCATAATATAAGTATGTCTTCATTATGAAACTATGTCATCAATATTAATTTGCAATCTGACTTTTATAAGAGTATTGGTTGTGATAATTCAAAAAATTAATTTTAATTATATTATAAAAGTCATAATAATTAATTATTTTAATCAATTTAAAAATTACTTTAAATTTTTAAATTGAGAAATAATTGAATTTTAAATCTGTTGAAAATTATGTTGAAAAAATACTAGCAGCATAAACTTCAAGTGCAATAAAATTACAAGTTGCTAGAATTATAATTATAAATTTCAAAAATTCATTATCATTCAAATTTTTCAGTTATTTCTAAACATAACTGAAGGTTTTTTTATTATACAAAAAAAATTAAATTTAATATTCATCATCAAGATAGAGTTATTTTTTATTTTTATATATACTAATTTTTTTTATAATTGAATATCAAAATAAAAATAGATAAATCAAGAAGTATTTTTGATAAAAAAAAAATATATGTGAATACACACACACATGTTTTATGAAAGAGAGAGAGAGAGAGAGAGAGAGAGAGAGAGAGAGAGAGAGGGAGAGAGAGAGAGGGAGAGAGAGACGATGTATCTGAAATAACCAATAGTTTGGATCGATAAACCTTTTTCTCATAAGAATGAGCAAGCTAGAACGAAAGAGCAAAAAGTAAAATATACGAGTAACAAAAATTTTGCAGATGAAAGGTACAAAAAATAATAGTATAATAAATGAAAAAAAATAAGTAAAACACTAAACTAAAAATTAAACTACATCGTAGTATTTTGTGATCGGAAAAGCGAAAAATCGTACTTTTTGATTATTTGTTTCGATTCATCCGCTTCCGAATTCTTAAATATTTTTTGACATGCATACTACAGAAATTTTATATGAAATAGATTTACAGAAATATTCGATTACTGAATCAGCACAAAAACTTCTTTAACAGTAGGGAAATCAAATACAATATAACGTTCGAGTTTTCACATAATATGGAGATCATATTGTTGAACATTGATACGCTAACATAGTAAATAAAAATAATAAATTTTTTTCACATGAATGAAAAAGTGAGCTGATATTATAAAATAACTAAAGTATTAAAAAATATATCAGTAAGTGTTTGGATAAAAATATATATGATTCGAGAAAAATTAAGAGATAAATAGTAAAAGGAAGAAAGATAGAAAATTAAAAAAAATACTGAAAAAGCATGGAAGAAGACTTAATACACGTTCACCCTACTGTGTGCGAGGATCGAACCGCTGTCGCCTCCCCCGACAACTTTACTCCGCTGTCAAAATCAATACTAACCCCCTATGTTCCTTCTTCTTCGCTCTCGTACGCGCATATTTGTATTTCCTTCTTTTCTTCCACTCCTTACTTCACATATTATCCTTCCATTACTATACTACCAACTTACAGAAAAGCACATGGAACTACATAGGGCGATAAGATAGGAACGGCAATTTAACGCGTTTGACATATGAAAAGTCCTAATAAAAAGTGAACTTGTTACTTACTTTTTATTTTTGAATTCATTCTTTTAAAATGAATGCTTTTTTTATTTCAAAGAAAGAACAGTGCATATAATTATAACACATTCTACGATAGTATCGAGGCGTACGTACCAAAAGGAAAATATATCAGGCAGCATAAATCGACAGAGTCGAGGAACTCTCGGAGATCGGGATGCGCTCTTACGTCTTTCCCTCCTAATCTCAGAGTTGTTAAAGAGTAATGCCGGGTAGCTTCCACATTGTCACCGATAACCTCTTCGCAGACATGCACGCACATATATCAATTTAACTTTAAATTTACCCACAAAGCCCTCTTTTTTTCTTCAGCTTTTCCTGTCTTTTTTCTTGTGTGCACTAATTTTTACGTAATTTTCACTTTTGTAATTCTAAATGGAATTTTGATCAGAGGAATCGCAGCCGGGTGCTATTCGGTATCGAGGGATGAAACATGACGGAAAAGCAGGAGCCGAGTGGTAGACGCATACTCGAGCTTTTCTAGCCAGCGCTTGCGCAACCAAGAGAGTAGACAGGAAACACGAGTAAAACATCCCCGCCAATCAGCAAAGGCAATCCTGCACCCTTCGTCCTCCCATTATCTCCCTTTTATTCGCTATCTTTAGTAATACTAAATACTAATACTAATACTAAAGCATTAGTTCCAAGACAATTTTATTTAAGAACACATGATTTGATTTACCTCTCGCTTTTTATCTACAATCGCACTTTAATCACTTTTTTTTGGTCTACTTTATTTTTTCTACTTTTTCTTGGTTACTCTTTCTTTTATTCCGATTATGTGCCCTTATTAATTGCTTCTTATATTCTTCAGATACCTTAAGGTCTACCACATACACAAAGTGCATTGGTCCAGTTACTTCCGGCATTTACAACTAATTATATTGTGTATATTATTTCTTTTTTCAATCGTTCTCATTGATAGTATAATGCAATTGTAAAAATGTGTATGCCTAAGTAATCGATTTTATACTTATAACCATATATTACAATTTTTTTTATTTTTTAAAGTTATAATTAAAAAAAAAAAAAATTTAAATTTATCTAACCAAACATTTCAGAATTAACAAATAGAATTTTATTTTTTATAATTAGAATTTTAAATCACAACTTAAATATTTCTATCGATCAATGATGAAATTTAGTTTATAATCTGTTGGTCAGAGCAATGTAGTTTTGGACATTCAATTTTATAACGATAGTAATCAAATAATTAAAAAAAATTTTCCAAATAAATGACTTCAGAAAATTATATAAATAAACAAATTTTCCAATAATTAATACAAATAAAATTCAATATTAAAACACAAATTTTTAAAAGCGATATAAAATATTTATGAATATAATAACTTTGCTGTATTTTGAATTTAGACAATTCAGACATCCGACATTGCTTATATAAATTGCCTTAATAATTTTTATACAGGTGTAGTGAATATAATATAAAAGTTAACAGATAAAATTTCACTGACGTTTGTGCTGTCTTTCAAAATACCATGTGATTTTTTAAATATTAAAATATAATTTTTTACATTTTATGTAAAAATATCAAGTATTAATCACGTGAATCAATGTATTTTTCGAATCAATCTCCTGTTTATAATTTATTATATGTATAGCAACAAGTTTTGTTAAATTACAAAGGCGTATATCATATTTTTTTTAATTTATTTGTCGACTTTTAAAAAACATTTATTAGAGTGTCAAAAAAATAGTGGTATTATATTTAGTTTTTTCAATAATATTAATATTCTTATTATTATTACTATAATTATTGCCAAAATTATAACTGTTATTAAAGTTATTATTATTATTTTTAATGGAAATGACTACAAATTTATATTTTTATTGATGTTTTCTATTTCACAAGTAAACTGTAAATATTTATTATATTCGTTGAAAACTGATATAAACAGTATAAATTTGATTTTTATTCAAATCGATTGACAAAATTGAAAAATTGAATCAGTGCATCAACTGTGTATATCAATTAGGTAAAAGGAATACACCGAGGGGGTCCAAGCTTAAATGGGAAAAGTGGCAACAAAATACTCTGGCACAATCCGAACTATAAAAATTAACACTCTGCACTTTCAATAGTATATAATATTTTAATTTTTCACTAACTAGGAAATTTTATTATGTATATTCATATTCAATTAAAAACTTAGTTTTCTTTAAAAATTATGGAAATATAAAGATATATAAAAGAAAACATAAAAAAAATCCTCCCTTATGACTTTTTTTATGAGTCGATACTGTCAATCTGCTACACATGTTTTGTTATTTTTCTCCGACACGTGTAAAAAAATTTCAAACACATTGCACGAGCACGACTGAAGAATGGAAAGATTAAGTATCAAGGAATAATAATTTCAGGTATATTAATTAATTTTAAAATGCTAATATTTTATTGCATCGTTAATAATATTTTAAAGCATTCGTTATTATATTAAATGAAAATTTTTTTAATATTTTTTTAGTTAAATACATTATATTTATAAAAATATAGGATAATACAATAGTAATAATTTAATAATTACATAATAATACAATATTTATTTATTTATTTATTTATTTATTTATTATACATTACATCCCGGCTTTTGCCTAGGGACGGGTTCCGCTATTTTACATACTTTTCTTTACATCGCATTTACATTTTTATCTATTTACAGTTTTTGTTCTTATTTATTATATTTAGATTCATATATATATATCAGTCTTTACTTTTCACTTTATCACTTTATTTGTCACTTTCTATTTTCTACTCTTCCATTATTTCCTTAGTGCTATTTATTTCTTTTCCGTTGTTCTTCTGTGGTTGATATTCTCTTTTTCCTATTTTCTATTAGCTCTTTATCATTCTCGCTGTTCTTTTTCTAATTTTTTTTTCTATTTTTGCAATTAACTTTATTATTTCTGTTTTCCCTTATGTTCTTTTTAAATTTCATTATTATTTCTTTGTTAGTCCATGCCCTATCCTGTTTTCTCCTTAACTCCTCACATATTGTCTTTGTTTTTTGCATTTCCATAGCCAGTGCTCTCAGTCTCCTTCACCTTCTTTACAGAGTTGGCACATTCTCTCCTCTTTCTCTAACCAATATTTATTCTGTGTGGTTATGTTACCACATCTTATTTTTGCAATCAGCTCTATGTCCTTTGAATTGGTTGTCAATCTTAGGTATTCCGGTAGCTCTACCCCTTGGATATACCTGTACGTTTGGTTGTACCTCGCCTCTGTCATCTTGGTCCTTCTGTATTGTCTCTGTATGTCGGGGTCCCTTTGTCTGATCTATATATTTCTCCCTTCTGTCTACCATTTTTCAGTTTGTTTTTTGCTTAACCCTAGTCTGTTCAACCATCTCTCAGTTTCGTCTGTTACGCTCTCTGTCCTCTCTTTTATATTTTCTTGGTAGCATTTTCTTACAAGTCTTTCATCGCTCATTTCCTTTATTTTGTTCTCGTATTTCAGTATGCGGATTCTCCATTCCGTTTCTAGCCTTTGTTCTTCCACTTCCTCGTAAACCAGGTATCACGGTGTACATAAATCTAAGCCTAGGGTCCATCTATAATAATCTAATTTAATTTTTTCCATTTCTTCAATTACCTGGTTACCCCACACTTCGACTACATATTCCATGATCCTTTTTACGAGGTAGTTGAACATCTGTCTCATCTTAAAATCCCCACTGCATACCCTCTCTGCCAGCCCCCATGATCTTCTCGCTGCGATGCGGCTTTTTTGGATCCTTTCTTTGATATACTCATGATGTTTCCCATCATTTCTAAAGACAAATTCTAAGTAGCAGAATTCTTTAACTATTTCTATCTTTTTTCCAACCCATTTCCACGTTTCTTTAGTCTTTTTTCTGCCTCTCTTCAAAATCATCAACTTAGTTTTACTTGTGTTTAGCGTCATTTCTCTATCTCTTATAAATTTCCTCAGGGTTGCCATCATTCCTTGCTTGGCTTCCCTGTTTTCTCCTATCAAGGCTAGATGGTCAGCATATGCCATATTCTAGTCCCTGCTATGCTAGTGCCTCCTATGTTCTTGTTCTTCATTTCATTCTCTATTCCTGAAATATATATGTTGAACAGTAAGGAGCTAAGGGAGCAACCCTGTCTCAGTCCTCTGTCCGTCCAAAATTCTCCACTCGTCATTTTTGTTACTCCTAATCTCCTCCTCGAAAAAGCAGATAGTTGAATCCAGGCGGGGTCAACTGTATATGAGAGAACTGGCAACAAACGCAGCAGACGGGCCAACGAAGGTTTGTAACGTAAAAGAAATTGCTTGCTCCAATATAATTTAAAATTTCTTAAATTTTATAATAATTATACATAATTATAAACCATGTTATTGGATTAAATATAAAAATTAAGTTTTCTTCAATGTTAATAAAATTTAAACATATTTAGTAGAATGAGATCATCCCGTATGTCCCTTTTCGTGTGCCGGGACTGTTAAGCCGATTCATGTGTTTACTTTATTGTTTTTCAAAGAATTCTAGTCACAGAACAGATTTTTAGCTTATAACAGTTTCCAAAACTCTTTCAACAAGAATATTAATAGCTAAGTGACTGTTACTATAAATCTATATAAAAATTGTTAATTAATGTTAAAGTGAGTGTGTGAAATTTGAAAAGTGACTTTTATTTTTAGAAATAAAAATTTTATATATATATAACTTTGGAATTTTAAATATATTACAGAGCTATTGCTTATTCTTTCATCATTACAAATATATTTTAAAAATTTTTAAAATATATTTGTAATGATGAAAGCATAAGCAGTAGCTCTGTAATATATTTAAAATTCAAAAGTACATCGTAATGGTCAAATTTAATAAAAGTATTTTCATGGTGAGAGAAATATTCTCTTTCTCTTTCGTACCTATAGCTTCTTTGCCAACCTCACAAGAGCCTGTAGGACGAGTTAAAATATTTTTATAGCACTTATAAAAAATTTTAGTTCGGGCCACGGAATCTGAAGAGGTCGCTGGTGTTTTTAAAGTGTGAGAGAGAAAGAGCATATTTCTCCCACCATGTTTGTTTTCAAAATTTAATATCGACTTTAGCGTTCTCTAAGTATCTGTTCTGTGGTTGAACCGCTAGAGGCAGTAGTGTATAGCTTTTCAAATTTGGAACAAATGCCCCATTGGTCATCAGCAATCTCTCTTATAATCTCTGGTTTAACCAGGGGGGTCAACTGTAAATGGGAGAGCGGCGACAAACGTAGCAGACGGGCCACAGACAGGTTGTGACGTAAAAGAATGTGCCTGCTCCAATATAATTTGAAAATTTTTTGATTTTGTAATAATAACATATATTTTTAGTTGAAATTATTATATTCAATGGAAAAACTAATTTTTCTTTTTTATTTTTAGTACTAGTAACAATTTCGACAAATTAAACAAAATAAAATCCCCCCATATGTTTCTTTTTGTGTGTCGGTATTGGTAACACGGTACATGTGTTTACATTCTAGTATTTCAAACACTTGAATTCGACAACAGATTTCAAGTTTTTAGTTCTTACAAAATTTCTTCATAGGAGAAGCTTAAAAATTCATTTATTTAGGTGCAATTGGTATAAATGAATCTCTAAGTAAATATAAATATAAATTAATATATAATTAATTAGTGTTTGTTATACAGTTAGTGTGAGTTAATTTTGAATTGATTTTAATTTTATGTTTGCGAATCAACAACCATGTTATTAAAAATTAGTGTGAGTGAATTTTGAATAGATTTTTATGTTATCAAATAAGCATAAGGAGTATTGCGGATGAGATTCAATGAGGTATTTCATAAATCAATATTAATGACACAAATTTTATTGGTAAGTAAATAAGTTTAATAGTATATATTTTTGTAAAAATAATTTTATTTAAAATTTCTCATATATATACAAATAAATAAGAATTTCATATAAATAAGAAAAATTGTAAAATATTTGATATTTAAATTATATTTTAATCAAAAGTAAATACTGGTATTTTCATGGTGGGAGAAATATGCTCTTTCTCTCTCGCACTTATGACTTCTCTGTCGACCTTTCAAAAGTCTGTGGCTCGAGTTAAATTTTCTTATAGCTGTTTTAAATCTATTGGAAAAAGCGCTTCTGTACATATGCGAAACACGAGGGAATATACTCTTGCTTCGTACATGTAGTGGTAACGTTTTTTTTTCAATAGATTTTAAAGCACTTATAAAAATTTTTAGTTCGGGCCACGGACTCTGAAGAGATCGCTGGTGTTTCTATATGTGCGAGAGAGAAAAAAGATATTTCTGCCGCCATGTTTGTCGCCAAAGTTTAATACAGGGCTTAGCATTCTCTTAGTGTCTGTTCTGTGGGTTTAACATTCTCTAATGTTCTATGGAATACACTTACGTTTATTTTAATAATATATAATTTACGTTTATTATAAATCAAAGTTGTCTACTTGCAAATTATTCTTCCATCAATAGTCTACAAAAATAGACAAATTGAGAAATTTTATTAGTGTATTGAAAATACGTTTGTAAAATGTATTTTCAAAGATGAAACATATATCATTAAATATGAAATTGTTAATGTGCACAATGTCGTCAAAAGGAATACGACTAATATTTTGTAAAGAATGTAACTTTTTACAATTCTAGACTACAATTCTTACATTTAAAAACATAAATCACTTTATCATAGTTTAACTTTGATTATTAGTGAGCTGAAAAATACCAACAACGATATTAATGATACGATTATCAAATAATGTATTTTTAAAGAAATTGAAACGTTAGACAGGGATCGCGACTTGATAGCTAATGAATTGAAACTCAACTATTAATAATGATTAACTTAAAAGAATATATATTTTTAAATTAATAATGATTTGTTGTTTAAGTGTTTAAAAACGCTTTTTTATGCGTTTTGAGTGTGTAATCCGACTAATGACTTGTCGAAGGGACGTGTGTGTATGGTTCACATGATTCCGTTCCGTGAAAATGAATAACAAGATAACGATAATAAAAAAAAATAAAGCTATCAAAATTGTGTGAACTAAATTTAAAATTTAAAAAAAATGAGTTAATTCTAACAAAAAGATTTTTGGATGACTAGCTCCTAAAAAGCTAATTAATGTAAACTTAAAATGTATATATTCATCGACTATTAATATTTTCTTCTAAATACTTATATTTTAATTAATTATAAATACAGTATATATAAATATTTCTCGTATTCTGATTTAACACATAAAGAGTATTAATCTTAGCTTCTATAAAAATAAAACACAGGGGTCGTTATTTTAATGATATAAAAAAATCCTATGCCAAATCATTGATTTAATTCTATAATGGAATGTTCAAAAAATTTACAATTTTGTATGAAATGTTTACAATGAAAAATTTCAATAGTCATTCTTTTTAAAGGTTGGAAGAAAATGGATCATTATCAAATGTTTCTAATGATCTTGTGTTAAATTGTTTGTTCAAAACAATCAATATTTATTAAATAACATAGAAAAACCATAATGTATGCACTTCTAGTTTACGCAATGATGAAATTAAAAATAACTCTTAAAAATTTTGTATTTTTTAAGAGTTTCTTGTCTATTTTTTTAATTTTATGAAAATTTTAATTTCACAGTGCATTTTACATTATTAAAAAAGATAATTTTCTAAACATTTGATATTTGTAGTCAACATATAATCATCAAAAGAATAAACCATTCATTAATTATGTATAGATATTCTCTTACAGAAATACAAACTAAATTTGTATTGAATCCAAATAAATTTTTGCTCTTAATTTTGATGAAAAAATTTTTTGGGACGATTCAAAGTAAAATATTACTATAAATAAACAAATCAATTTATTATTATTTTAATATCTCATGTTTAATAAGTATTTAAAAAAATTTAATTAAAAATAATTAATTAAATACATGTAATATAAACATTACTTTATTAGATTGTATATATTGTAAATTTTAAATTAAGTTTTTTTATAAATTTAATGTGAATACTATTAAAAATTTTTAGATTCAATATAGTATATATTATATTTAAAAACAAATATTTTAATTAGTTAATAAATATCAAATTAAACAAGATCATATTTTTAAAAATATTTAAATTATAGAGGTTTATGATTATAAATAAATATTCAAATAGATTAAAAAGTAAATATTATTGTTATATTATGTTTTATACTGTAATATATACAAATTATATGTTTAATATTTTACAAATAATTGACTATAAAATTTCTAAATTTTAAATTTTTAATATAATTGAATGTAATTAATACTAAAATTACAATTAAAAATATAAATATAAATAACAATTTATCTTTTCCAAAAATTTTAAATTTATTTTATTTTTTTCTTTTACCATTTTCATATTTAATATTTATAATATGAGATATTAATAGGTAATACACATTATTGATAATGTTAAATATAATAATTACAGTAATAATTATTACATATATAAAAGGAATATTATTTTTCAAAATTTTGTTTTTAAAAATGAAGAATTTATTCATTAAATTTTATTTACTTTATACATAAAAATAAGTTAAAATTTTTATAATATTTGTAATATTTCATTTCTATACATTATTTTAATATTATTGACTTTATCATTTATATTATTAAATGAAAAGGTAAATCCAATCAGCTTCTATTACTCACATTAAAAAAATAATTTATTATAATTTATTTAATAAGTTGAATGATTTAATATTCTAATATTTTACAAGTAATAAATATATTTTCTCTTATACCAATATACATTTGACTTTATCATACAATGATAAAGTAATTAAATTAATAATTGTAATTAAAATAAAATTTTAATTACACTTACATATCATTTATATTATCATTTATATCATCTATAGTACTAATCGCATCTTTTAGAAATTTTACATTTGCTGGAGCACTCGTATAAATATTTCCTACAATAAAATATAAAATTTTTAAAAATATAGTTTTCTCAAGTAATTAAAAATAATATTATACTCAATAATACTCACCAATAAAATTTCTTGCATTATTATCAAATGCTATAATTTTGCAATTTGCTTTTCGTTCAACTTTAAATCCAACACTACGGAAACGTTCATCTGTTTGGTAAAGTATTTTGTTTTTATAAGGATTCAAATAAGGCTGACCACTAAAAGGATTAATGAAATCTGCCCAATATCCATTACTTTTCAATTTTTTACATATACCTGATGCAGCAAGTACAAACTGTCAAATAAAATAATAGATAACAATTATGTATCTTTCTTATGAATTTTTTTATTTTTTGATAGCTTAAATTTCTAAACTACTAAAATAAATTTTTTAATATTTAATCATACAACAACAAAAAATTACTATTTCAAAAGAAAAATACTTACATATTGAGCTAATTTTTCAATTTTGCTTTCTTTACTCCATTTTGAAATTTTATTTATTCTTTGAGTAATTGTAATAATTGTTAGTTGTGGAGAGGTAACTTCAATACAATTAGGAAAAAGTTCCAAAATTCCTTTTCTTAATAATAGTGGACATTCTTGAGCTGTACAATGTAAAATGGAATTACCTTCATATATATTATTTGTATTTCTGCTGATAGTTTTCCTAGTTTCGTTTAAATCTAATTCTTGCATCTCACTTGATACCAATACAGGAGTAATTTCTACTTGGGCAGTTGTTGATGCATCTAACCAACCAGGACCAATACTTCCAGGAAGATAAAACCTAAAACCGCGTGGTGTTAAAAGTTCCCAATTTGGATTTACTCCAAAAATTGTATTGTCAACATCTATTTAAAAAAATGTGTTAATTCTCTTAAAATTGTAATAAAAAATTTAGAAATAAAATAAAAATTTTCATTATAAATTAAAAAATTTTATAAAACTATATGTATATTCTGAATTTTTTTATATGAAGTCTATGCTTTTTCTATATTTATACTAATAATTATGAATCAAATATAATATATATCTATGTGTATATAAGAATTGGCTAAGTATTAATATACAAAGTTTATTTTTGTATTAAAAAGTTAAATACATAAATTATAAATTCAAGATTAAAAAATTTATTAATAGATAATTTTAATGAGTATAAATTATTTACTTCATATTGTCAATTGTAAATTTGAAGTTTGTAAATTTAAAATAAAAAGGAATTATAAAAAATTAAAATACATTAAACTGATTTTATCACAAATATTCTTATACATTTATTTTGTTATTGTTTCTCACATATTTACAGCAATGTATCAGTTATGTGTATATTTAAATTTTATAATACATTTTTTTCCATTTAACTAAAAAATTGGATGTGTGTTTAACATAAATCAAGTTGAAAACATTAAAAAAATAAATTAATCACTAACCGTCAAGGGTTTCATCTGACTGTATAAATTTAAAAGTATTAGTACTACTGTCACTACCTCTTGAATATTTTGCCTTAAAAAGGAGTTTTATGGGCAAAGATTTGCAAGTTCTCTGTAAATTACGTATACAAAACATCTGAAAGAAGGAAAACTTAACGTTAAAAATCTATCATCTAAAATCTTAGTAAAAATATGTTTAAGAAATTTCATTAAAATTTTAATGAGAATATAGTAAAAGCTTAAATAACAAATAAAATGAACTTACAATTGGACAAGCAATTTACATGCTGAAATTAGAAACTATTATTATATCAGCAAATTCGAGAATTGACAAGTTCTCTAAAAAAAAAAAAAAAAATAAAGTACATGTCCATGTATACAATTTTCCAAAGTCACAACGTAATTAAATTTTGCACAATTGTGCTAAAGTCATCCGTAAAGTATCGCATACTTCTCAGCTCAGAACAGATGCCTTCTCAGATATGTGTCGAACACTAGTAATTAAGGCATGAGTTAAATGACTTTAAAAACATTTCGTTGTTTAGTGAACATTAAAGTTCATAGGTGGCATAATTTTCGTTCTCAAGTTTTCAATTTCTAAACCTCCATTATAGCTTGCATCACAGAAGAGTAAATAAGAGAATGTTAAGTTCAATGCTTTACATAAGAAACAAACATGGTGGTGAAAATATCTTTTTTCTCTCTCGCACTTCCGAAGCGATTTTAGCGCTCCGGGTGGACACATGGGAAAATAAGAAAAATTTTTTATAAGCACTTCGAAACTTATTTTAAAAAAAAGATATATACAGCTATATGAACTACGAGTAAAAAAAAGAGACATCTGAAATATTTCGAGCTTTGAAAATAATTTAATATAACTGAAAACATTTTTATTAATAATGTTATGATTATTTCAATTTCTTATTGACATGTAAATGATAATCATAAAATTATTAATAAAAATGTTTTCAGTTATATTAAATTATTTTCAAAGCTCGAAATATTTCAGATGTCTCTTTCTTTTACTCGTAGTTCATCGAGCTGAATATACATTTTTTTTTAAATAATTTTCGAAGTGCTTATAAAAAATTTTTGTTTTATAGAGCAAGAAGATAATTCAGCCGCCGTAAATAAACTTGAAACTTACAAATTAAAAATAATATTAAATAAAAGTAGAAAAATTGTTAACAAATTATTTTCAAAACAATATAAAAATATATATTGTCTTTAAAATATTATGAAATAATATAAATCATTATGTGCTTAAAATTTTTAAAAGCGATGTATAAGTACAGTAAATTCGCCTGCTCTATCAATTGTATACGAAAAGATTTACATACAATAGTGAGAATATAAACTAATATTTTTATTCTTTCATCTGTGCCGTTTGCAGATTTTGAACTTCGGCGCAGGTAAAGCAATAAATTTATTATCTACTACTTTTACTAGTGCACAAAGAATTTCTCTTATTCTTAATATTAAAAACAGAGATGAAAATGTTTTTTGTAGACACTTTTACCAATTTTAAAAATAATTTGAAGAAAAAAAAAAATTTTTGAAAAAATTTGTTAATTTTGAAAATTATGAAAAATTGTTGAAAATATTAATTTTTAACAATTAAAACAATTTTAAAAATTATTTGAAGAAAAAAAAAAATTTTTGAAAAAATTTGTTAATTTTGAAAATTATGAAAAATTGTTGAAAATATTAATTTTTAACAATTAAAACAATTTTAAAAATTATTTGAAGGAAAAAAAAAAATTTATATATTACTAAAAGTTTTACTAAAAAATTCGATTCATTATTTGAAATAATTCTAATACATTCAATATAATGTTTTAGCTTTATTCTCAAAGAATCTTTAAAAATTTTGTTCAGGAAAACGAAAATGCAATTGCAGTAAAATTTGTTTTCCGTAGAAATGAAAATATTCGTCAAACATCTGTGTGACTAATTGCACGAAACACCAAACACGTGCGAAAAGTTCTGTTTTACTAAAATTTTGTTTCAAAATTTCTTTAAATGCACCTATTCCATTTCTTAAAATACCATGATTATGATACCAGCAAAAACGGAGGTGGGGGGTACCTGCTGTACCTGCTGTTCTAATTATGATACCAGCAAAAGGGAGGGGGGGACCTGTTGTGCTAATTATGATACCAGCAAAAGGGGGGAGGTGGGGGGTACCTGCTGTACCTGCTGTACTAATTATGATACCAGCAATAAGGGATAAATAACATTGATACATTTTAAATAAATAAGTAATATTTTAAAACCAAATTATTCTAATAATTCTATCTATTTCTTTCTATTATTAATTTAAATTATTCGATGCAAATCTTTTCTAATAAAACTATTATATATATTATGTTTATACATCTACTATGTTACAGTGTTTTTTAATGTATTATTGAACACTAAAAGCCAAAAGTATAATATTCATTATTATATTTTATATTCTATTACATACGTTATTACATACATTAATTTCATTTTTTAATATTATAGATTTCATTTTACTATTTTTTATTTTTCTTTTTTACAATGTAATATTGAATTTATATTAAAAAATGTTTAGTAATAACTTCAGAATATTATTTCGTTTAATTTTTTTAGTTATATTTTATTTTAATTATAATTATTTTATGCAAACTTTTTAGCTTTTATACAGTATATAATTTAAATAATTTTAAT